>SZWC01003548.1:93443-147423 GCA_023375785.1 Penium margaritaceum
GGCACACACGCACGCACGCCACCCCACACACAGGTCGGTGATGGTAGCGGGCTGCACCAAGGTGTTGCAGCTCACGCCTTCCCATGGCCCAGTCCCTCCCGTAGTCCCACACGGGTCCGTCTGCGTGCCCCATCCCGACGCCAGACTACCTCTCAGTTGTGCCGCCAACTCCAAGAGATATGAAACTGCACAGAAGGGGGGAGGGTGGATGGCTGTGGCCCAAGTTAGAGTCGCGTGGATGCTAGTCCATCGATATGCTTCCATGTCCTCAGCATGAGTCGACATGTTCTCAGCATGAGTCAGCATAATCGTGCACGGTCAAATGCAGTTGAATGACCACTCTCTAGACTTCAGGTGCCACTCCAAAAACATGCGACTCCGGAACCATGTCACGCTGAAACCATGTCACGCTGAAACCATGTCACGCTGAAACCATGTCACGCTGAAACCCCACCAGTACTGCCCTGGCGTGCGTTGGCGATGCTCACATGGCTCCTGGCTGCCACAGAGTCACAGCACCCATGTCGAACGCTGCACGACCGAAAGCACGCCATGTTGGAGACGCCCTCGTGCACCGAGCACGGCCTTCCCTACCACACTCTCTCACACCACCCCTGCCTGCGACTCCCCACAGCGTCTGGGACGCAACTGCCAGCACGAAACAGCTCGCCCCCGCCGCACAGAGGCGAGTTCAGCAGCGCGGGGAGTACACTGAATAAGCCTCACCACTAGCCGCACTCTGCAAGCGGTGAAGGGAGGAAACAAAGCGGGAGACCAAACGCAGCCCTGCACACATGCATCGAGGAGTGTGTGCCCCCATCCCTGCATTCGTACCTTGCTGCGGGTCAGTCTGTGCCGCGCAGGGGTCCAGAATCGAGAGAGCTAGCAGCGCCGCCATTACAACAGCGAGCCTAGAGACGCAGCCGCCGCCAACGCTGCTGCTGCTTCTGCTGCTGCTGCTGCTGCTGCTGCTGCTGCTGCTGCTGCTGCTGCTGCTGCTGCTGCTGTCGCCGATGCCGCACATGGGCCCTTGTTGACGTCGGCGGGATGGGCAGAGGCACGGAGGCGGCGAATGAAGGGACGTGAGGCGCAGCGCATGCGGACCGTGCAGCGGTGCCCTTGGTTGGCAATACCATGGCGACAATGGCGGAGACGACGACTGCGCGCCCTTGCAGCGCCCTTGCAAGCCCGACCTGGGTGGATTTGGTTGCTCTGATGCGGCTGACCCTCCTGGTCCTGCTTCTGCTCCCACTGTCGCTGCACCTGCAGCTGCTGCTCTGAATTCTCGTGCTTCAGCTGCTGCTGCTTCTGCTGGAACAGACCCTGCTGCTGCAGCTACTGACACGTGTGCAGGAGCTGCTGCCAGGCCTGGCGCTGCCGATGCCGCTGAGGCTGGCGCCATTGGCAGCGGTGGCGTGGTGGTGTGCGAACGAAGTGTACGAACTGGAAAGAGGCGCTTGTGCGTGTGCGTGTGCGTGTGCGTGAGCGTGCAGGGATGGATTGGGCTAGAATGACATGGGATGAGATGAGACGGGTGAAATGGGACGAAATGGGAGTCCGTGTGGCGTGTGAAACTCCAAATAACCCTCGACGGGATGGAATTTCACCCTCGTCCCCTTTGCTCCACCCCAGGGCGTTGCAGTCAGTGGGTGGAGTACTCAATGAGGAATCACTTCCTCACATGGACAGCGGAGTGTGAGCCCGACACCCCAGCGGAGAACAACCACGGCACAGCAGGATGAGTGTCACAAGCCACACGGCAAGCGTCACTTGGAGCGAGAGAGCAATGCACAAAGGGCGTTGGGCGGAGTCCCTTGGCATATACGTTCGCCAGCGCGTTGCCCGGGCCGCGTGGTTGGCAGCAGAGTTGCATCCCAAGGCACGCTCACGTGCACGTTGACTTCTGAGCAGGAGCAGTGTGTACGCAAGGCCAGGCCAGCCGTCCAACCTTGTGGAGAGAGCTGGACGGTGGGGCTTGCGCGGGAGAAAGCTTTGAAGTGACTGACCGCCGCCTCCCGTCGCCTTTACGACAGGAAATCGGACGTCTCTGCCGCCTTCCGTCCCCACTACGACAGGGCAGGGCATACGTCACCGGCGCGCAGCTTTGAAGGGTCAACGAGAAGTCGACCTGTGTCGTACACAGCACGGAATGGAGGGCAGCGATAACACCTGCAACACCGGAGGTCATCGGACGCTCCAAAATGTATTCAATGATTGTTGGGCTTTCACGAAACACCAATGGATGAACAGATGTTTTGTTTTTTAGGCCGCGGCTGGATGGGCATGGAAAACGTTTATATCCATCTTCCTCCTGTGCATGATGTCATCATCTAAATTTCGTAGCTTTCATCGTCGGACGTGGGTAGGAAAATCTGGCTTGTTGCAGATAATAGCAACCAATATGATAACAAACCTACGACAATCTCCATATTGCGCGGTAACTTTCCTTGCTGGAAAGGCATTAAACGAAACTCAACACTAGGTGAGGAGGAGGGTGAATAAAAAGTTTTTCCATGCCCATCCAGCCCCGGCCTGAGTATGATTTTGTCTTAGGTTGGGTCATTCTATTCGTTCAGTCATCATTTCGGTAATCCTTCAGCGAATGGGCAGAACTCGTATTTGTCATACATAGTTACCATGATTCGTTTCCATTTCAAACATATGGCCATGATAGAAATAGTCTTACCTTACATTGCTAATTATTATCAATAAAAACGGTCACAACATCTTTCATTCATGAAAAATACGGAATAATAAATTAAAATGACTATGCACATGAGAGATGTTGACAAACATAGCCAATTGAACCACTAAAGATCTCAATGATTCAACAGGTGTGCTTGAGTCCTTCTGGGAATATTAAATATTGGTAGGGTAGTATATTTGAATATTGTATTCTTGGGTTGGAAATGTAATACAGCTCATGAAACATTAACATTTCATTGATCATGGAACCAATATCTATTTTCTATTATTTATTATCTCAATGAAATAAAAAATTAAACAATATATAAATTTTTAAGATGAAATTAATATATCCTATCACCAAACAAACAAAAAGAACCATAAAAAGGTATTTTCAACCTAAAAATCAAGATCATGCAAAACACAATTCGACTACAAATTATGATTCATGATAATGTCACCTTTATCACTTAAAACTTTTATAAATATTTTTAAACATAAAATTCTCTCACTACTAGACCTCCTTATAATAGTCAAATTTTAATTTTATCAAATTATAAACAGGAACCTTGCAAAGATCATTCTAGTTTTTTTCCTAATATGTAAAGGGCTGAGTCTCTAGCTCCTGCTCTGAAGTCATCGTCGGAGTTCGCAGAATGGCGTTCTCAGTCCGCGTCAAGGGTTTACCCCCTTCGCAAGACTGAGGGGCAATCGTCATCAACGACCCAGAGCAGGGAGACTCAAATATTTCAAGTCTCCGGAGGCCCATTTTCGTTTTTAACCAAACCCCTAGTTTTGGGACCCAAACGGGGGGTTTTTACCTCGAACTCGTGTGTTCACACGAGTTATTTCGTTTATTTTATGTCGAATTTTGTAGTAAATGAACTTCGATTTACGTTTTGCCGTTCTGGCGCGAAATCGTCGCGTGCGAGGCACGCTGGCGATTTCGCGCCAGCTCTCTTGACCTCACCCTCGCTCCCCCTATCCCTCGTCCTCGCTTGCTCGTTTGCAAGGAGGCCGAGGGGGGGCGAGGGCACGAGACCAGGAGGCCTCGCCCTCAAGGCCCTTGTGGCCCCTCAGCCGCCGATCGGGCTGAGGTCGCGATCGGCGACTGGCGGCTGGCCGGCCGGTAGCCGGTCGGTCGCTTGGCCGGCCGCCGGCCGTCCAGCTGGCCGACAGCGAGCTGGCCGGCGGCCAGCGAAGTGCTAGCCATTGGCCAACCCTCACTGACGTGAGGAGTGGTGCGTAATCACTCCTCGCTTCAGCGAGGAGGGAGGGCCGAACCGGCCCTCCCGCTACATACCTTCCCACTTATTATGAGCTGTCCCGGTTCATGAATAACAAGTAGGATTGTCAGTTACTGAGTCATCAACATTGTGAAAGACAATCAATAATTTCAATCACCAGCTAAACATGAACACGTGCATGGAACTTAAACCTAAGCTGTAGCTTGTAGGTCAGCACGGCTAGCGGCCTCCCCCCTTTAGGCTGGAGTGACCACGCAACAACCATGTTGGGCGTCCCCAACCTCTTATGCTCGATGTCCATGAATGCTGCCCTGTGGGAAAATTGTTTACTTTTTCCGTGTTCAGGTGGTACCTCCTGCCACGCGTCGATCTATGCGAGCTGCAAGCTCACTCCAGTACTCGTTGACCACCCTTGTGGGCAACCGAGATTCGGACTCCCATGAATTATGTTTAAGTCCAAAACCGGCCCAATGAACGAGGCACTCCCTGACAACGGGTGACCGAAGAGTACGCTCTCGGTGCTGGAGTAGGTGAAGGACCTCGTATTTGCCGTCGGCAGCCAGGACTGGTGGCAGTGGCTGAATGGTTCCTTCTGCCATGTATGGATCCAGTAGGCTCACATGAAACACGTCATGTATCTTCATACTCGGTGGAAGTAACAAGCGGTATGCCACTGGCCCGATGCGTGCCACAATGAAAAATGGCCCAATCCACTTCGGTAGACGTTTTCTTGCCCCTGGCGACTTCACCAGAAGGTTTTTAGTGCTAAGCAGCACTTTGTCACCGATGTCAAACGAGACCTCTTGTCGACCTTTGTCGGCATGTCTTTTGTCGCTGCCGAGCTTAGTGAAGGTGACCCTTTGCCTCCTGTAACAAGGAGTCGATGCGCTCGGCAAAGGCTTGAGCGGAAGGAACCTGCCCTTCTGTACTCCCACTCTTCGCCAATGAAATGGGTACCACTGGATGCCGACCACTGTTCCACACGAACGGTGTGAACTTTGTGGACTCGTTCACCGAGTTGTTCACTGCAAACTCTACCGGTGCTAGGAATTTGTCCCAATCATGCATGGCAGGGTCCACATACATGCGGAGTATCTGCTCGAGAGTGCGATTCATGCCCTCTGTTTGTCCGTCAGTTTGAGGGTGAAATATTGTCGTCATTTGTGACTCACTATCGAAGTATTCGTGCATCTTTTGCCAAGACTTACTAGCAAATGTTCGATCTCGATCAGAGATAATGCGCAACTACAAGCCCTGGTACTTTACGACACCCTCAAAGAAGAGACGGGAGGTCTCCTCTGAGTTCAGGTCAGTGGTTGTAGGAATGAAGTGTTTCATCTTCGTCAAAATATCCACAACCACTAGTTTTACATCATGGCCACCGGCCGTGTCCGGAAGACCAGTAATGAAGTTCATGGTGACGCACTCTCATGGAGTCCCAGGAATGGGAATCTGTTGGAGAAGTTAAGCAGGCTTCTTCTTACTAGCCTTATTCCGAGGACATGGGTCGCATGTCATGCAATACTTACGGACATCGACACTCCACCCTGGCCACCAACAGTGGTCCGAGAGTGCCTGTCCGATCTTTCAGGGTCCCACATGACCTGCGACCGGCGGGTCGTGGAACTGGGAGATAACTTTTGCTCAAAGGTCTCCCGAGTTTGGTACAACAACTTCTTCTCCATGCCAGAAGATTGCTGCGGCCTCCACCAAGCCGTACTTGTCCAGATTTGAGAGTCTTGAAACCAAGAATCCACACAGTATTCCATCCGGATCCTGTTCACAAAACCGTTGTAATGGATAATCTCTCGTGGTGGTAGCCCTAGAGGTGTCGAGGGATCTGGTGGTTGTACTATTGCTATTGCAATCGCCATAAAACATCCACTGACCTCGGTGGTTGCTTTAATTTCCATAGGCTGTCGGCTTAGTGGATCGGCCACATTGATGCGTCTTGGCCGATATTCCCATGTGAAGGAGAATTGACTCAGGTATTCGCTCCAACGCGCCGGTCGTCTTGACAGGTTCGGTTGCGTTTAGAAAAACACGAATAGATTATGGTCGGTCACGACCATCAGACCCCCTTCAGCACCCTCAAGGTAACAACGCCACATGTTGAAAGTATGTACTATCGCAAGGAGCTCTTGATCCTCATTCGTGTACCAAGGTTTTTTTGGAATGAGCTTCCGGCTCTCATACGCAACTGGGTGACCGTTCTGCATGAGGACGGCTCCGAGTCCTACTACCAACGCATCACATCGAACCTCCCATAGTTGCGATAGATTTGGAAGAGCTAGGACAGGCGCCGTGGATAGGAGCTCTTTGACCTTGAGAAAAGCGTTTTCGCAATCAGGTGTCCATTCCAAACACACGTTTTTTCGCGTGACCCTGGTTACCAGTGCTACCAGGGTCGAATACCCTTGCATAAACCGTCGAAAGTAGTTTGCAAGGCCAAGAAAAGACCGTATCTGCCCAACATTCTCGGGACGTGGCCAGTCCACAACAGCTTGGACATTTCGTGGGTCGACACGGATGTCGTCCTTGTCAACGATGTGTCCAAGGTATTCGAGCTCATTTTGTGCAAACTTGCACTTGCTCACTTTCGAATAGAACTTCTGTTCCCGAAGGATTGCAAGAACTTTGTGGAGATGATCTATGTCCTCTTCCATTGATTTGGAGAAAACCAGGATTTCATTCAGGTAAACCAAGACAAACTCTCCGAGTTGCTTGACGAATGTTCGGTTCATTTCTCCTTGGAAGGTTGCCGGGGCATTCGTAATCCCGAAGCATAACACTCGGAACTGATAATGTCCCATGTGCGTTCGAAACGCGGTTTTCCGTGTGGATGATGGTAACCTTGAGACAAATCCAAGGACGAAAATACTTTTGCGCCTTGGAGTTGGTCAAAAGGGTCCTCGATCTGCTGTAAGGGGAATCGATTTTTCATCGTAAGCTTGTTCAATGCCTGGTAATCCACGCACATGCATAAACCACCGTCCTTTTTGTTCACAAAAAGGATCAGTGCACCGTACGGCGAGCTACTGTGCTCAATCCACCCCTTTGCAAGGTACTCTTTGATTTAGCGTTCGGCCTCTCGCCTTTCTGCTGGGCTAAGGCGATACATGGGTCTGAACGGAGGAGTCACCTCCGGTTGCAGCGGAATCGTGTGGCCCATGTGTCTTTCTATTGGAAGCCCAGCCGGTGGGTCTTGGAATACATCCAAGAACTCCGCCAATAGAGA
Organism: Penium margaritaceum; assembly: GCA_023375785.1. NCBI lineage: Eukaryota > Viridiplantae > Streptophyta > Zygnematophyceae > Desmidiales > Peniaceae > Penium > Penium margaritaceum. Next base: position 100,614 of record SZWC01003548.1, read on the forward strand.
TCTGATCTCTTGTGGCGTGTCTTCCGTCACGTCATCCTCCACTTTCTGCAGCTGAGCCAAGAAGTATCGACAACCTTGTCAAATACGTCTCTTCACCTGCATTTCAGACAAGCTGGCATGGACTTTGAGTCGGGTCGGTGATACTTCCGTACTTGGAATCAACGTAAAGCGGCATTTTCCTTTTTGGAGGATCAAACGCTTTGATTCAAAGCACATTAGAGCCTTGTTGTCACGTAGCCAGGGATCGCCTAGCACCACGTCAAACGGGTCAAGAAAGTTAAGTACATTCAATGTGACACTCTGCGTGTACCCTTGAATACAAATTTTTGCTTTACAAGTACCGATCACGGGTACCCTACGGTTGTCACCGAAAACAACTACCCCATTCGATGGCTCGTACTTCAGGTCAACCTGTCAAGTAAAGCCAAGGATAACAAAAGATTCGTCCCCTCCAGTGTCAGCAAGTACGTTCACGGGAGCACCAGCTGGGTGTCCTTTGAATTGCATCGTCATGTTGCCTCCACTCTTCCGAGTGATTAGACTCAACGACGGCAAGCCGAGTTTGTAATAGACACGGAATCTGCACAACGGGTGTTGCAACTCCCATGATTCACCCACTTGATTCCACATCTTGTGGGCACGAGTGAATTCGGCTAGCACCTTCCAGTCTTTAAATTTGGCTAGGTCAAAATCATCGACTAAACGTACTACAAACGTGATTGAACTCATTGCTTTGAGGGTATTTGCTTCAATCACTGTGTCACACAACTCTTACATAGTGGTCGGTGTCGCCACCACTAAGCATGTACGATCATGCATCTTGTCCGAAGATGCAAGGTTTAGTCGGCAATGTCGGTCAGGAAGTGTAGAATGCGGTTCAACAAGAGGAGAGAAGACAATAGAGAAATTTGAACTCGTCAAAAACTCAAATTGTTTAACATCCTCATCAGAAAACATGAACCCACACTCGTGATCCAGTTTTACCCCTCACTGGTCCCCACTGACGTCACTCACGGGTGGGGAAAACCCGCCCTTCAGCCCTGTCCGTTACCACGGCCGGGCTGATTGCCGCGACCGCGACCCTGTCCACACCCCTGTCCGCGGCCTCCTGCTACACCATCCCCACGAGGTGCTAATGCTGCAGCTAATGTCGCGGCCTCTTGTCCACCACCAGCAGCCTAAGGGCACTTTGCCCTAAAGTGGCCCGGCTGCATGTAGTTGTGGCAGAGCGTTTCGCGGAAGGATGTGTTGCGACGCTCATGCACCGCCTACAGCTTGTCATTCTCGCGGCTGCGCTTGTTGTCTGGGCCCTTGTATCCACCAGCCTTCTTGGCTAGAGGGTTTATAGGCTGCTTGCCCTTGGCCCCGCCTCGTTGTCCAGCTGACCCACCAGCCCCTGTAGCGTCCATGCGCATTTCGCGGCCTTGCTCTGCACACGCTTTCGGCTGTGTATCAGAGTAGTGCTTCGGGTTCGTCGAATACACTTTGCTCATATAGTCGCACAACGCCCCTTAGCTTGTCCAAGCTTGGCCATTGGCTGTCGTGGTGGTCTTGTCCTTCAATTTCTCGCTGGCGAGACCATGACGCAAGTACTCCAACAGCATACACCCCGGGTACTTGAAAGTCTAAGTCCCATCACCCTCGGTGCAACATAATCGCTCAAGTAGGATTCGAGCGAGTTGCCCACATGCCTAAAGTCCTTGGTCTTGTGGAAAGCACGTTGCGCCTCCTCACGTTGGGTGCACTTCTTGCGCATGATCGCGCAGAAGGCCTCCCATGGCATGGGCTACCACTCGAGGTGCGGCTGCTGCGCAGTCCGCTCCTTCACCACATATATGAAGAGTTTGTCTTCAAGCCACGTCGTGGCAAGGTCGCCCCACTGGCTGAGTGGAGCCTTGTGGACACGTAGAACGTGCTCCATGCGGTTCAGCCAGTCGGTCAGCTTCACGTCCTTTTGGAAGATCTCTACACTATGGAGGAAGGATGTGTTCATGATCTACCCCAAAATCGTTGAGGTAGGCAAGTCGTCGCTGCCACCGGCAGTGGCATCCGCAACTGTGGCATACTGCGCTTCTTGCTGCATCCAAACCTGGGTCACGCTTTGCAACGCCTTGTCGAGGTCGTTGCATCGGCGGCTTACATCATGGGCGGCCATGCGCTGAAGCTGGCGATCACGGTCAAGGTCCGTGATGCTTTGCCCGACGTGGGCTAGCAGGTTGGCCCACAAGAACTTGAGCTCTGATTTCATCAGAGCATAGACGATACCCTCCAGGGCCTCGCAACGTCCGTGCACCCTTACCCTTACCCACTACAAGAGGGTCCGGTTTGCATACACGCCTCCAAGGAGTCCCACATTTTGGAGGATACTGTCGTCGCTGACGACGCTCGAGTGGGCACTGCCTTGTCCCACTACGGCCGCATCGTAGGAAGGGGGGTCTGCCCCCATCCCTCGAAGGGGTGCCGTATCCCCACCGTCGATGGTGATCCTGTGTCGGCGTGCCGCCTCAGCAGCAAACTCCGCGAGCCTACGACGGTCCTCGCGAATTGCCTTTGCAACGTCGTCGTCCGGCTCGTCCTCCCGGGAACATCCCGTGTGACCGCTTTCAACACCCTTGTTTCTCTCGGCGGTCTCACTACCATCGGTACCTTCAGGTGACGCAGCGGGCGTCTTATCCTACTTGAGAAATCGGCTCAAGTTCTCCTCACGACGATGGCAATGGTCGCAATCCTCGACGCCTTCGCCATCGTCGTCATCGTGCTCTTCATCGGGGTCCTCCTTCGGAAGATCCTCCTCCATCGCATCGTCCGTCATGTGGGGGTCACCCACGTGCGTAGTGACGTGCTCGTCGTGCACTTTTGCAGCCTTCGGACACTTCTCGGTGTCGCCGAGGTTGGCGTCGGTTGCCTTAGGCAGTGCGGTAGCCGTAGGCGGTATGGTTGTCTTAGGCGGCACGGTTGCCTCAGGCGGTACGGTTGCCTTTGGATTGGACACCGTGCTCACTGCGGCAGCATCCAAGATTTGGAGTTCGCCAAGAGCTTGTGGTGACGCCGTCACCACCTTGCCCTTGTTTGTCTTGGATGGTCCGGCACTTGCCATCTCGTCGTTCGTGCAACTAGCACTTTTACGTCGTTGTGAGGATCACCCCACAACGTTAAGGAGGAATCGCCTCCCACAAACTCCTTGCTCTCATGATCGGCGAGGTAATTATAAATTAAATTTCCATTTTTCTAGACCGCCACATCGGCACAAGGTCGTGGTTTTTGGGACTAGGCTTCCTAAGTCGTTACTCACGGCGATTGGCAAGGACTACTACCTAGGAAAACAGAAATTTACAAGACAATGGAATGAGGAGGCATGTGAGTGCCGCTCACAAAGAAAAAACAAAGAGTGAGAAGGAGAATTCTAACAATTCCTACCAAGCCTTCCACTCTTTCTTCTACTTCTTGTCTTCCTCTTGTCTTCTTGTCTTCCTTGGTCGTCTTGTCTTCCTTGGTCTTCTCTTCACGCTCCTTCATGCCTTTCGCGTTCTTGGGTGACGTCTCTCTTGAGCCAGCGTCGTTGGCGAGCCGCCAAAAATCTTCAAGGTGACACCCTCCTTCTTTTGAGGGTACTCTGAGGTCGTGAGAGTCCCTAAGCTTGGGAAGGGGCGTTCCAATTTTTTGATGAAGGGGTTTTGAAGGAGCCTTGAAAATGGGAAGGATTTTGTGGGTTTTTAGGGTGGGAACTCTCCACCCCGTCCCAAAAAAAAATTTCTAGCCCTCTGGAAGTGAAGAGAGGCTGGAAGGAAGAGTCTCCACCAAGTAAAACTCTTTTCAAGCTCTCTAACACACTTTACGACGCTTCAATCCGCTTCAATCCCTTCTAGCGTTTCTACTACTACTTACAACTGTTGCTGCGTTTAATATGTGACTTAGCCGTCGGTTCCGTCGAACCCTTAGTCGCGAGGGTTGTCTAGCTCTGAGAACCACTATAACGGGCTGAGTCTCCAGCTCCTGCTTTGAAGTCATCATCAAAGTTCGCAGAATGGCGTTCTCAGTCCGCGTCAGGGGTTTACCCCCTTCGCAAGACTGAGGGGCAATTGTCATCAACGACCCAGAGCAGGGAGACTCGAATATTTCGAGTCTCCGGAGGCCCATTTCCGTTTTTAACCAAACCCCTGGTTTTGGGACCCAAACCGGGGGATTTTACCTCGAACCCGTGTGTTTGCACGAGTTATTTTGTTTATTTTATGTCGAAGTTTGTCGTAAACAAACTCTGATTTACGATTTGTTGTTTTGGCGCAAAATCACCGCGTGCGAGGCCCGTTCATGATTTCGCGCCAGCTCTCTCAACCTCACCCTCGCTCCCCCTATCCCTCGTCCTCGCTTGCTCGTTTACAGCGAGGGCGAGGGGGGGTGAGGGCACGAGGCCACGAGGCCTCGCCCTCGAGGCCATCGTGGCCCCACAGCTGCCGATCGGGTTGAGGCCGCGATCGGCGGCTGGTGGCTGGCCGGCCGGTGGCCGGCCGGTCGCTTGGCCGGCCGCCGGCCGTCCAGCCGGCCGCCGGCCGTCTAGCCGGCCGGTAGCAAGCTGGCCGGTGGCCAGCAAAGTGCTGGCCGTCGGCTAGCCCTCGCTGACGTGAGGGGTGGTGCGCAACCACCCCTCCTCCTCCTCGCTTCAACGAGGAGGAAGGGCCGAACCGGCCCTCCCGCTACACAATAGGTGCTCTATATATATACTATATAACCTTAACAAGTTAGTATGTAATAAATCTTGGTGTTATAACTAAATATCCAATAGTTTGTTAGTAAAAATTCCTTGTTGAGAATCTTATGCTATGTGGGGTCCCTTAACTCAATAACACTTTTATGCATAGTGTTATTTCCATCGGCCGCCCTCATGGCCATAATTGAAGGAATGTGTCATCACACACTTGTTTGTGGCCACTTCTAGGAGGCTTGATAAAAACCGCATTCTATGGCTGACATTGATGAAGACTCCAAGCCATAGCTAGTTTGCAATGGAAAATAAAAACCATTACTAAATGAAAAAAATAATTCTCATGTTTGTGGGATGCTTTAGGGCAAAGATCTTGGCAAAGCCTCGTAGGCGATTGTGATTTTCCATGTTTGTTGTACGGAATTATTCAATAAATTAACAAGCACCCATTACTTCCACCTGATTTTATCCTTCAATTAACATCCGATCCATTGCTCCCAATGTTTTCGTTGCTTCTAAGGTGAGGAAAACAACATAATGAGCCCGAATGCTAAAAATAACGCTCGTTCATCTAAATCAAAATAAAAAATGCTTCAAATAAATTTTCTCTAGTATATATTGTCTTCAAGTATATTTGAAGTGAGAGAACTATGGACATATGATATGTAGCCGAGCGATAAGCTCCGTAAACGGAGGACAAGCCTCCGTCCATACAAAAAGGGACAAATGTAGAAAATTTGGACCAATATGGCCTATCCCGCTGAATTTAGCTCATTTTCTCCTGCTTGTTGAATGAACAGAGAATTAATCGAGTAGAATATTGATCAAACCATAAAATCTCATCTGAAATCACACCGTGGGTTAAAGGTGCAAACAAGTTCTCTCCGGCTATTCCATGTGATTTTGGGGGGGCAGTATGCGACGTGTGGTCTGACTCTTTCAAGTTTAGCCACACAGCTATGTGGGCAAACAGCTGGCGTTCAATGGTTGTGTAGAAGGTCGTATATGGGGGTGTTTGGCTTTCCACGATTTGCCTGAATGTCCTCGAACCTCTATGACCTCGAAAATGGTGGCGTGTCTTATAAACTTCTCGATCACTGTCGATAGTCCACACGCTGTCCTGTGGATGATCGATCGCGGTCATGCAGCTTGTAGGACATGCCGTAGATATTGCCGTCCTCCAGCTTCTAACACTGTGCCTGCAGAAGCAAGACGTGGACAACACAACGTAATGAGACCCACGTGTTGACACAGTTGTCATGAACTGAGCGATTCACAAATGGGAGTTATAGCTGATATATTCGCCCAAGCGTCCAAATGAACCTGATATATGTGCAACTTGGATATAAATAAAGCCATATCCACAAAAGTGAAAAACAATAACGTCATATCCATTTTTATGGCTATGCCCGATCGACAACTGAAGTCACCGATCGTGCGAAGAGAGGGGGTGATGTGTCACCCCTCTCGCTTGTGTCACCCGACTCGCTTCGCTCCCCCCCCCCTCCTCATCGCTCGGATCCCGATAGGGTTTTATGTTTGCGCAAGCACAGCCCGCACGAAAATGAAACCCTACATCCGCGAATTTGGGTTTGCAATTCAAAATAAATAAAAGAAAAAAGATAATCTCTCGATTGCGATCGAGTGAAAACGCCTTTTTCCAAAGAAAAATCCGGTGAGGCAAACCCATTTTGCCCGTTTGCATCCATGCAAACCGTTTTCAAACCCTTACCCCAAATTACACTCGGGGTTTTATGGTTTTATTTGTTAGCGCGCTCCTGCTGGGCCCCGCGATAGCGGGGCCCAGCAAGTTCCCCTTCAACGCATGCGGTGTTTCAAAGCCCCAACTAAAAACTCTCGCAAACCTTTGAAAGAAAAGTCACAAACATCTCTATACACATGTTTGTGATTTTGCTTTAATGTCTGACGACGTCACCATATTGTCGCTTGATGGCATGTGGCTACGACATAGCGTGTACATTCGGATATGGCATCATTTTTTCCATGCTTGCTGGATATAGCGTTAACCAAGAAGCGAAAAGTTCCATAATTGGATATAAAAGGAAACTACACTAGAGCGCAGGTTGGGGCTGTGGCGGTGTTGATGCAGCGAGCGGGCTTCCACGCTAGTTGCTCAGTCTATTGCCCCCTCAGTCTGCTGCTCTAGAGTCTAAGTTTGAGTGCTCTGTGTTTGTAACTCATAAACGCGCGCGCCAATTTTAGCGTCAGAAGGCAGCTGAAAACTGGAAGTAACTGATTAGGAGTGAAGAATGAGCAACAATGGGAGACCCCTCCAAATTCTTGCTACCCCCACTAGTGTAGAACTTGCTACTCAGCTAACCAACCAATCAGAAAATAGTCCTAGACCTATTTTAGGATAAAATGATCCGAGGTGCCTGTTTAGACCCTAGTTTTGATGCGAGGTCACGACCGCCTTTTGTCGTCATTTCCCAATGCTGTGGTAGGTCCTCGTGAAGCGGAAACCCCGATTCTCGAAGCGCCATTTCGTCAGATGCCTATCTATAACGTTTTCATGGTCCGAGCGGAGGACCCGTTTGGAGGAAATGTTGGTAGTCTATTGACGGTGGCGTTAATTTTGGGTCAGATTTTTGTCGTTGTCTTTCCACAAATGTTTTCTCATTGAATGATTTGGCGCGAGTTGTCCGTAATCCATCTCTCTTTTCAGGGTGCTAGGGTAGCAATCTTCGATACAGGTGATGTTAGAGCGCGGCATAAAATGGACATCAAAACGCCACTCGACATTTCTTAGACATGCTCAACCGAAACAGGCACCTGTCCTCGTCACGATTTTCGTTCGACAGTCAGGGTAGGTGCGTGGCGCATACACAGCAGCTCGGATATATTCGCCCCCTATTTTATGGCAGGCAGGGTTTTCTCGGTGATCCCTGCTAGACGCCCGACAGCCCAAAACCCGGACGTCGTCCCTTTTGCCTGAAAACTAGACCAAACCATAATACAAACGCTGGGAACGCAGTCGTGCGGTCTGAATCAGCTAGAAAAATAGCAGCAAAGAGTTATGGCTGCCCGAACCCAGGCAGTGCCTACCACGGTCCATGATGCCACACAGTGCCACGCAGCAAGAGACATGGACCCTAGGCAGAGCATGATGATGCAGATGCAATGGTACAATCAGAGCCACATTGGGTGCATGCAGACAGCATCTGCGGTGGCAATGACCGCCGGTGGCCCGACCACCCAGGAGGCCTGTCGATGGAGCTAAGCACGTCGCCGGAGGGGGGAGGCTCCAGCGAACTGCGACTAGGTCTCTGCATGCGTCGGCTCCACCGGACGACACTCCAGTAGCATTGAGTCTCGCCGTCAGTCATCTGCATGTTGGTTTTTCGTGCATCTCTCATTGTACTGTGTTGTGTCCTCCCGGCTTGTGAACATCGGCGTGCAGATGACTGACGGCGAGACTCGACGCTGCTGGAGTGTCGCGCGGTGGAGCCGACGCGCGCTGAGGCCCACGCACACTTGCTGAAGCCTCCTCCCTACGGCGATGCGCTCAGCTCCATCAGCAAGCCTCCGCGGCGGTCGAGCCGCCGGCGGTCTCTGCCACTACAGATGCTGTTTCCATGCACTCAGTTCTGTTTCTGGTTGTGGCATTGCGTCTTCATCGTCATGCTATGCCTAGGGTCCGTGTCCCATGCTGTGTGGACCTGCTTGGCGTCACTGACTGTCGTAGGCACTGCCCGGGTTTGGGCAGCCATAACTCTTCGCTGCTATTTTTCTAGCTGATTCTGACCGCACGACTGCGTTCGCAGCGTCGGTAGTATGGTATGGTCCAGTTTTCAGGCAAAACAGATGACGCCCGGGTCTTGGGCTGTCTGGCGTCTGGCAGGGCTCACCGAGAAAACCCTGCCTGCCAGAAAATAGGTCTAGCACTATTTTCTGATTGGCTGGTTAGCTAAGTAACAAGTTCTACAGTAGTGGGGGGGAGCTAGAACTTGGAGGGGTCTCCCATTGTTGCTCATTCTTCATTCCTAACCAGTTACTTTCAGTTTTCAGCTGCTTTCTGGCGCTAACTCTGGCACACGCGTTTCTGAGTAACAAACCCAGAGCTTCCAGACTTTGACTCTAGAGCAGCAGACTGAGGGGGCAGCTGACTTAAGCAACGAGCGTGGAAGCCCGCGCGCTGCATCAACAACACTGCTGCCACAACCTGCTGCCTAGGTTTTCCAGCTCTGCACGCTGATGTACACAAGCCGGGAGGACAAAACAGAACACAATGAAAGATGCCCAAAAACCAATAGCTACCTCCACCAGCTCCTTGTCACTGGGGAAGAAGAAGCGCCGAAGCTAGAAGGGCAAGGGTCAGCAGCAGCAACAACAGTAAGAGTAGTCGACTTGGTCTAGCGGTGGTGGCTCAGTCTGCCACAACTGTGGCCAGTCGGTGCACGGGTGATACACATGCCCGCTTCCGACAGACGAGGCGCGCGTTATCGCCACCAAACGTCGCTAGCGGGAGCGCCGTCTCGCCTCAGCCGCCGTCGCTATCGCTGGCCCTGACGCCTCGACCCTGTTTAGCAGCTCCACTCCTCCGACAGCCGCACCGGTCCCGCCTACGCGAGTTCTGCCGCAGCACCACCCAGCGGTAGCGAGAGTATTCGTCAGCAAGGGTGAGGACATAATGTCCATGCTCTCCGACAGACTCGATAGGGAGAGGACCTATGACATCGGAATGGACCGGATCAAGAGGGGCGGACGCACAGGAGGGGGACGGGGGGTATGTGGACCAGTGCATCTTGTCGTGAGCGCAATCAACGTACTCTGTGGGGCACGGCAAAGGGAAAGTCTCAGGGTCAAGGCCCTTGGCCGGCTGGGTGCGGAGGATACTATCGACGGTAGCATTGTGGACGTGGCAAAGGCGGTGGTGCAAGAGATGAGTGTCCTGCGGAGAAAGCATGCTGGTGACAAACACATGGCCTGTGGCGGCCGACGAGGAAAGGGACAGAAGGAGAGGAGGACAGATGAGGCACGTGCCACAGGTTTCCACGAGCGGTGGCGTGAAAAACGACAAGACCGGACGGACGCAACGACATAGTGCCAACACCACGCGAGTGCACAAATTCCATGCTCATGCGGTCAATGACAGTAACGGACAGGAGGCTGAGCTTAAGACCGGGGCGAAAAGGACATCGTTCAAGAAGACATCACCAGCAGGACCACGGAAACGAATGACACCAACGATGCGGACAGGTGCCACCTGGCCGGAGGCCGTCCGGACACCGGATACATCGCCAACAAGACCAAGCATACTGAAGGCCTCACGAGAGGCCGTCATGTCATGCGTGGCCCCGGAGTCGATGATCCAGGTCTCGGCCGGGTCCTGGACCGGGGTCGCCAAATCGCAAACAGTCACATGGCAGCACGCAAGAGATGCGAACGTAGTGGAAGAGGGCACGAACCGAGACTGCCAATCATCAAGCCACGCGACGTCGTCACGAAGGGGAACAGAAGAAACCATGGGAGACGGCGAGACAGATGAGGAGGCAAGACACAATCGCAGCTCAGTCTCAGTCATGCAAGGCGAGGGGGACGAGCAGGAGGTGACACAACTCGTACTTCCCTCGGGAGGAGGGCGAGGCAAGCCAAGCAAGAGCGCAATGAACTGCTCCAACTATCGCTCACGCGTGGATGGCCTGGGCGTGTAGACGGACTGCGGAGTGACGACGCCGGAGCCTAGATAGGACGAGGACTGCACCGGTGAAGGGAACGAGGATGCCGATGGCTGCGGGTGATGCTACTACGGAGCTGGCGTTGGTAGGACCGGTGGTGTTGTCGGAGGAGTGGAGCTACTGGATGGGGTCGAGGCATTAGGGCCAGCGACAGCGACGGCGAATGAGGCAAGGTGGCGCTCCCGCTGGCAACACATGGTGGCGATGACGCGCGCCTCGTCTCTCAGCAGCGGGCACGTGTACCACTCGTGCCCCGGTTGGCCACAATTATGGTAGACTGAGCCACCACCGCTGGACCCAGATGATTGCTGCTGCTACTGCTGCTACTGACCCTTGCCCTTCTTGCTTCAATGAGGAGGAGCTCATGGATGTAGCTGCTGCGGGGGAAGCGACGGCCACGGAGGTGGCGGTAGGGGAGGCTAGAGCCTTTGTGCGCCGGAGGCGGGACTCCTAGCGAGCTTCCTCCATCCTAAGGAAGAGCTCTTATGTCTAGGGCATGAGGGTGCCTAGGACAGCCATGGTGGAGAGGACGTCCTGGGAGTAGTGTACGAAGACGTTTGCGTACGCGTTAGTGGCACCGCGCTTTATGGTGAGGAGTGCGGCCAGAGGAGGTGGAGCAGAGGTGCTGAGGCGACGAAGAATGTCCTCAGGCCGCTGTTAGTAGGCGGTGACCGTCTCAGTCTCCCCCATGTGTAGGGAGTTGAACTCCCGCAGCAGATGGCTGGTCTCAGCCTCGCTGGATAGGCGATGGGGGTGAGTGAGGACGTGCTATGCGGCTATAGGATCTGGCATGCTGCTTGCGGTGAAGTCACCAAGAAAAGGCTTTAGGGCCAGGCGGGAAGTCGGAGGGGCGACGGGGACAAGGACGCAGACGGCGCGAGGAGCGTCATACAGCTTGTCGGCCTGGATGGAGTCGTACGGGAGAGTGTAGTATGCCCACAGGCCCTCACCCTATGCCCAGATGCGGAAGCTCAGCTACCAGCTCCGAAACTGCTCGCCGGCCTGAAGCGACGGGGGCGTCGTCTCGAAGTCCTTTTGCCTTCGGTCGGTGCCCAGAGTGGGGCCAAGGACGGAGGTCACTGTTTGCCACTGGCACTAGATCTGCTGTTGTGCCAGGTAATGCATGGCAATGGACACAGCGGGGCTGGCGTGTCCAGGAGGGATGAATGGCGGCAAAGCGCTGGTGGCCGTCTGTGAGGCCAGTGGCTGTAGTGGTGCAAGCTGTTGCGTCAAGGCGGCGAGCTGCTGCTAAATGGCAGCCAAGGGATCAGGGTTGCCGACGATGACGCCTGTGGGCCACTACTACTACTACTGCTGCTACTGCTGTTGTTGCTCCTGCTACTGCTGCTGCTATTGCAGCTCCTGCACCTGCTGCAGGAAAGGGGGGCTAGGGGTCCCCCCAACAGAGGAGGATCCCTCCCAAGGAGAGCTGTTAGCCATGGTGGGTTTTGGTACCCCTTTTCCCTTGTGTTTTTTTTCTTTTGTACGCTGATGATGTCAGTAGTGATGTCAGCCTAGAATGGCTAACATCAGCAACTGCTGCTACGGTATGTGTAGAGCTATTGTGGTGGAGTTTTCTTCCCCTTTACTTCCCCTTTTTTGTGTTGATGACGTCACCAGTGACATCAGCAGTGACGTCAGCGGACGGCCGCTGGCATCAGCAGTGATCGTTGCTAGAGCCACTACTGCATGGCTATAGCCGTTGCTACTGCTCTGGTTGCTGCTGTTGTCACTACTGCCACCGTTGCTACAGCAGCTATTGCGATTGCTGCTACTACTGCCGCTGCTACGGTTGTTGGTACAGCTGCGGCGGCAGATGCTACAGCTGCGGCTACTGCTGCTATTGCTGCTAAGCTGCTACGTGCTACTACGGCTGTTGCGGTTGCTACGGTGGTGGCCCCTGCTGCTACTACTGCTCCTAAGCTTTTGCATGCTCCTGCGGCTACTGTAGTGGTTGTGGCGGTGGCGGCAGCTGCGGCATCGCTGCTGGCGGGGTGGGGGATTTTTTTCTCCGTCATTTTCTTTCCTTTCGCTCGTCACATTGAGCTCACTAATTGATGCGAGCAACAAGCCGCGAGCATCGAGCTCGCTGCTCGCAGCTCGCTTCCGTGAGCTGCGAGCAGCTAACTCGCTGCCAACAGCTCGTTGCTCGTTGCGAGTAACGGGCTGCAGGCAGCTACAGCTACTACTGCTGTTGCTGGCTGCCGCTGCAGCCGCTGCTGCTAGCTACTGCTGGCCGCTGCCGGCTGCAGCTTGCTGCTGCTACTGCCGCTGGCTGTTGCTACTGCTCGCTGCTGCTGCTGCTGGCTGCTGCTGCGGACTGCTGTTGCTGCAAGCTGCTTAGAGCTGCTACTGTTGCCAGCTACTGCTACGCGCAACTGCTGCTCGCTCCTGCTGCCACTGCTCGCTGCTGCTACAAGTTGCTGCTGCGCTGCGGGCTGCTGCTGCCAACCACTCCACCTGGATGATGTCGCCGCGTGCGTCATTGCGAGCAAGCACCTGACGTGGCCTGCCGCTCACCTCCTCGCGTCAAGCGCGGGGATCAGTGCTGCCGGAAAACATCTGACAGCATTTCCCTTGGCCCAGTGGCCGTGGGAAAACTTCTGACGTCGCCACCAGGCAGGTCAATACTGTCGGAAAACATCCGGCAGCATTTCCCCTGCACTGGCGCGTATGGGTATCCGCTGGCGTAATCAGGCACCTGTGCGCCAGTCGTCTGCTGTTGCTGCTACGCTCTGGCTCTGATACCAAAAAGGAAACTACACTAGAGCGCAGGTTGGGGCAAGTGGCGGTGTTGATGCAGCGAGCGGGCTTCCACACTAGTTGCTTAGTCTACTGCCCCCTCTGTCTGCTGCTTTAGAGTCTAAGTCTGAGTGCTCTAGGTTTGTTACGTTGAAATGCGCGCGCCAGTGTTAGCATTAGAAAGCACCTGAAAACTGGAAGTAACTGATTAGGAGTGAAGAATGAGCAACAATGGGAGACCCCTCCAAGTTCTAGCTCTCCCCCACTTTTGTAGACCTTGTTACTCAGCTAAGCAGCCAATCAGAAAATAGTCCTAGACCTATTTTCTGGCAGGCAGGGTTTTCTCGGTGAGCCCTGTGAGACGCCCGACAGCCCAAAAACTTGGGCATCGTCCATTTTTCCTTAAAACTTGACCATACCATAACACCAACGCTGCAAACGCAATCGTGCGTTCAGAATCAGCTAGAAAACTAGCAGCAAAGAGTTATGGCTGCCCGAACCAAGGCAGTGCCTACCACGATCCATGATGCCACACAGTGCCACGCAGCAAGAGACATGGACCCTAGGTAGAGCATGATGCTACAGACGCAATGGTACAGTCAGAACCAGCACTGGGTGCATGCAGACAGCATCTGCGGTGGCAGTGACCGCCGGTGGCCCGACCGCCGAGGAGGCCTGCCGATGGAACTGAGAACGTCAATGGAGGGAGGAGGCTCCAGCGAATTACGAGTAGGTCTCAGCGTGCGTCGGCTCCACCGGACGACACTCCAGCAACGTCGAGTCTTGCCGTCAGTCATCTGCACGACGATGTACACAAGCTGGGAGGACACAACAGAGCACAATGAGAGATGCGTGAAAACCAAAAGATATGGCTTGGTTGAAGTGCAAAACGTGGATATGGTGATAGATGTCGAGAATTCTCTAGATATATGGTCACTCCCCCATTCACAAATAGGTAAAGGTCTTTACATTTACGACCTGCGAATTAGGAAGGTTTTTTGGGTCATGACCTTTGACTGCAAGCGGCCCAAATTCTCGGCGTAGGGAGTATCTCGTCCTCAAAGCGTGCACGCGAAGTCACCTTTTCTATGGGCCATGGTCGTTTGGCGCTGCTGAATTACACGTTATTCCCCATATACCACACAATCAAAGAGGGCAAATCCCCACACCCCCTGTTCATCAAACAATAGCTACATGTCACATTTTTCAATGTATGCACTCGCTCTTAAGTCAAACGGAGCGGAGATAGTGAACAGGTAGAGGTTGCGAGGCAGAACACAATTAATAATTTGGGGCACGAGGAGTTTGTGTCAGCGCTAAGTGTACTTCGATGATAAGTTTCGAAATCATCAAACATATATATAAAAGAATTGAATTACGAATGGGATATGGTCAGGGTCCTTGGGTCGATTGTCGAGCGACGCGTGTGGAGTCCCGTCATGAGTGGTCGGATTCGAGAAGCTCTGTCCAGAAGTCGAGGGGCTTCAAGGATTGACGGTGAAGATGCAAGATGCATCTTTATAAATTGAGATATGTCAATGCATCAAGAAGTGGACAGAAGGGTCATGACACTTCTGTCGATGATTCTTGAAAGTGGTCAGAGTTGTCAGAAAGTGAAAAAAGGTTTGCCAGAGGGCGAGGGCAGTTGGCACAATTGTCCTCGACCGTCGGAGTGAAAATCGCAGTCTCGACGCGCGATGGGCTATTTGTGTAGTGACATAAATACCCACTCGGAAACATTAGGGACTCGTGGACGTCTAGTACGTAACATCTCCCTCCCTTTTAGCCACGAGATCCGGACGAGCACAAAGATGTGGCTTAGTGATGGCGGTAATATCCGTTGATCAGGTGATCGATGTCGTGGAGGTTGTTATACGGCTCCCAAGAGTTATGTGCGGCATCGTAGTCGTGCCTCTTGATAAGATTTTCTATTGTCTTGCCACGTCGTCGATGGCCGAGGATGTCCTCAATGACGTACTCTATGTCCTCATCCACTTGGACAGGAGGAGGGATAGGTACATCATTGCCAGGAAACTTTTCTACAGGGTATCGGTAGTGCTTGGTTCTGTTGATATGAAACACCGGATGAACGTGCATAGTGTCAGGGAGTTTGAGCTGTGCAACCATAAGGGGTTTTCATGAACTCAATCTCAAACCGTCCCAACCATTGGGGTGTAAGCTTTGTACAGTCGGCTCCACGGAGTTTGATGTTGGTCAAGTTGAGAAAAACTTTGTTGCTGGCGGTGAAAACATCGTCACTGCGATGTCGGCCAACTGCTTATTTCATCGCCGCTTGTGTCTTCAAAAAATGCCTGATGTGTTTCATCCGAGATGGTGGAGAAGTGATAGCGTTGGACGTCAACCACAAGATGTTGCTTTGGCTGTGGATTCTGGCTGGTGTGGCGGGAGGTTTGCCATGCACCACTTTGAACGGAGTTTTACCCGTTGCGGTGGAGATCGTCAAATTACCGTACTGACTTTGACTTTCGCTCAAAATAATTATTTCAATTCGTCCATGTGTGCCCTAAATAACTTTCCACCGTATGGGGGGAACACCTTTGAAATTCAATCTGGACAAATGTATTCCGCCTATTGTGTTTCCATTAAATGCCTTCTTAAAATTCCGGTTCAACGACTAGTTCACTATCTCGGAAGTGGTCACCACGCCTATAGTCGTTCCTTTGGCAGAACCGACTTAGCAGCAGCACGACAGTTGCTTGTATTTTGGCTCAAAGGGTGGGACACAACGATGTACCCCCTCAAGGACGTAAACGATGGATGAAAGTCAGTTCTCCTCCTCATATTATGAAAGGGGACAGAAAACCATGCCAAAATTAAAGATGGCCTGATTTTGGGTGAAAGTTAGTACCACTGAATTCCAGTTGAGAATTTGAGTGAAAGTAAGAATCACTCCGGTATATGGGATTTTGGCGGTCATGCATTTTTGTGCCCAATCCGTCCCATGAGGTTCGCATAATGTTCGGAGAAGTTGTTCGAGCGTTTGGTTGGTCCGCTGGGTTTGGCCATCGGTTTGAGGATGGTTCTGTGTTGATAACTGGACCTGATTGTTATAACGAGTCATCAATTCGCGCCATAAATGGCTTGTGAATCGACCATCTCTGTCGCTCGTGATGGTTCTTGGTATAGCGTATAGCCGCACGATGTTATTTTGAAACAATCGCGTTTCTTTGGCAGTGACGGTAGTCGTAGGTGGAATAAAGTGGGAAATTTCGGAAAATGTGTCGACAACCATGAGGATTGCATCATATCCCTCGCATGTGACTGGTAGTCCTGTGACGAAGTTCATGGAGATGTCGATCCATGGTTCCGTTGAAATGGGGAGCGGTTGTAGAAGTCTAGGTGGCCGTATGCGACGGGATTTTTATCGGTGACACGTGTCGAAGTATTTGTAAAAGTTGGCCACGTTGGATTGCATATTGTCCCACCATTAGTGCTTCAACCAGCTTCTTCAGTGTTTCGTCTTCTCCAAAATATCCATATGGACCAGTGTCGTAGCACTCTTTGAGCATCATGCAGTGGAGTTCATCGTTGAGGGGAACGACCACCTGGCGAGTGAATCATCACCGTCAATAGCGTGCGAAGTAACGGAATTTTACCTTGTCATATCCGCCATGCTGGTCATAGCCTCGTATGAACAACTGCTCGAGGTATAGTTGATCGTCCCCATTTCATACATGGCACAATCAATGTATAAGACACTTTCATTTTGGTAATGTCTCCGAAATTGTCTTGGGATGTATTCATCTTCTGTTCACATGAATAACTATGTACTTCTGTACCTATTCCATGAAATGTTAATGCAACAAAAAAAAAGCTCAAACAAAATGCAAAACAAAAAGTATGTATGCGTTAGTAGACATATTCTTTTCCTAGGACTTGTTGTGTATTAATTTGGAGACACCCGAACGGAACGTATATCACTTAAACATACTTTTGTCTGAAACTTTGCCGTCAAACACGTTCTTGCTATATGTACCAAACTATTTGTCTCGCTCTCTCAATATCGGACTCCCCCTCCCAAGGCATCGAGTGTACTGGGTGGTTGTATCGGGGCGTGTATCATTGTGACAATGTATTTAATTCACTAGTGTATATACATCATTGTATTTCTTTACTTTTCCATCGGATACACGCAAGATATACACTCCCCGAATACACTTTCTCATTGTGGAGGTGGAGGGGGGGGGTAAGCGTCGGCTCTTGATCTCGCCCTCCCTCCAAAAGGCACTAGTGTATTGGAAAAGTGTACTTGTGAGTGTATAAAATTTGTGCAATGGGCAAATGAAAAAAAAAACACTTGTGCATTCGAAGTCGTGTGGACATCTATGCACCACCACCACCGATCGTCGACGATCAACTATGTCAATGTAACAATATAGTTCCCGTATAGAGGGGAGAACTTGCTTCAGAACGGTCGCCACATAGTTGAGAGCACCCTCCCTCCCCCCTGAGGCCAGTGTGTATTTCAGGGTTGTATCGGGGTATGTCTCGTCGTGACCATTAACTTTGTTCAGTAGTGTCTAGTACATTAGTGTCTTTTTGTTCCTATCGATCGGATACACAGGTCCTATACACCCCTACTTTATACAACCCCCCACTTTTGATGTTGGAGGGGGGAGGCGTCAGCATTGGCTCTCGACCCCCCCCTCCCAAAAAAGCCTTTAGTGTATTAGCACAATGTAGCCGGTCAGTGTATGAATGTTTGTGCGATGGAAAAACAAAAAAAAACACTTGTGCATTTGAATTCGAGTGCACATGTACACACCGCCACCGCCGATTGTCGACGATTAACAATGTCGATGTAACAAAAGAGTTATCGTATAGAGGGGAGAACTCACTACGAAACGGCCGTCACGTAGTTGACAGCCCCCCCTCCCCCCCGGGAGGCCACTGAGTGTGTTGGGGAGTTGAATCGAGGAGTGTATTGTTGCAGCCATTAACTATGTTCACTAGTGTGTTGTACATTAGTGTCTTCTTGTATTTATCCATCAGATACACGGACCATATACACCTCCCCAATTCGCTATTGATATTTTAGGGGGGGCCAGCATCGGCTCTCGATCCCCTCCCGCAAAGGTTCGAGTTTGTTGGCACAGTGTAGCTGGTCAGTGTATCAATGTTTGTGCGATGGAAAAAAAGAAATACACTTGTGCATTCAAAGTTTGTGTGTTGTGAAGAAGTTTGTAGACAACATTTTTTGTCCATTTGCACATCGCGACTGTCAAAGTTGGACAATCGACAGTTTAGAGGCACTGACGAGGTTTTGTCAACGTTCACCGATTGACGATTTAGGAGAATCGACGACGTCAATCCGGTCGTCGAACTTCAACAGTCACAATGTGTAGATAGATTCCAACCGTCGCGAATGTTGACGTTCGACGTGGAGACCGTGTCGATGATGTCGACTTGGTCACCACAGAGTCGCAATCTGCTTCCTTGTCCGGGCTGTGGCCGGGCCCCGCTACTGTGGGACCCAGCAGCAGCCCGGGCAAGGAAAACAATACCATCCAAAATCCCGTAACGTGACTTCGAGTGGATTGTGGTTCCATCATGTTCAAAGTCAAGATATAGGCATTTGTATCTATTACAATTGTATCACATTTAGATCTTGGTACCCAAATAGGTGTGTGTAAGATAAATTTACATTGAGTTGTGAAACATTGTTTCATGATATTCATTAGGTAGAAAAAAATGGTATCCTTCCATGACCTTTCTTGTGTTTAAGCATACAGATACACTCTTATGTTTATGAACAGTCGTTAGAAATGCATCTGAGTTATAGCTTCAACGGAGGTTCCATGAAACTTCCAAGTGTATACATTAAATGTATACACTGTATGAAGAGTGTATTTCTAAGGTATGATTGACCATAAATGAACTGCTCGAGATACGGATCTTGCTGCAAATACAACATTGTTGCCTCAGTCACCAAATCTGGTTGACGGCTAGGGGTGTCTACCGGGTTGGTTCTGCCTTGCCGGTGCTCAATATCCTAGTCAAACCTGGATTCAAGCAACTCCATCCATTGGGTTCGACGTCGACTGAGTTTTGAATGCATATTCAAATATTTCAACGCGTGGCGGTCGGTACGTATGATGCATCGGCGACACTCTAGGTAACACTGCCATGTCTTAAACACTTGTACGACCGCCACCATCTGCTTCTCCTGTGAGGCATAGTTGAGTTCAGATCCGCGCAGATTTCTTGACATGTATGCAACCGGTTGATCTCCATTGCCATGGCCTTGCAGGAGGACCACGCCGATGCCTTGACCAGAGGCGTCCATAGCCATGATTTAGTCGACTGTTGGATCGGCTAATCTTAGCGGAGCCGCCAAGGTTAGAGCGTTCCGCAAAGCCGTGAACGCTTCTAGTTCGCAATGTCCCCACCACCACTCATTTTCTTTTCGAGTGAGGTCAGAGAGAGGCACTGAGACTCAGGTGTAATCCCAAATCAAAGGCTGGTAGTAACTGCACAATCCGAGGAAAGCTTGAACATCTCCAATGTTGGTCGGTGTCGGCCGATCAACGAATGCTGCCACTTTTTTTGGATCCATGGTGATCCGTCCGCCATTGATGATGTGACTCAAAAACTCGATCAAACAACGACCAAAGTCGCATTTCAAGAGTTTTGCAAAAAACTTCTCTCTTTGTAAAACTTCGATAACTTTTTTAAGATGTCCATCGTGCTCCTCCGGGATGCGGCTGTATACCAGGATGTCTTCGAGGTACACCATGACAAAATCATCAAGGAAGAGGCAGAAAATGTTGTTCATACCCGCCATGAATGTCACCGGGACATTCGTAAGTCCAAACGGCATTACTATGAACTCAAAGTGCCCGTAGCGAAATTGGAACGCCGTCTTCTCGATGTCAGCGTCTACCATGCGAATATGGTGATACCCGTTGTGTAACTTGATCTTGGTGACAATTCGAGCCCCTCGGAGTTGGTCAAAATGTTTGTCGCCTCGACGGAGAGGGTAGCGGTTCTTGATGGTAGCATCGTTCAACACCCGGTAGTCCACACATATCCGCATTTCATCAGTTTTCTTTTTTATGAGCAGTATGGGTGCGGCGTACGTTGACATGGATGGATGGATGAACTTCTGACAAAGCATCTCGTTGTGTTTCTTTTTCAACTCGGTCAATTCATGATCACTCATCTGATAGGCCCCTCGAACTGTGGGTCAGATGGCCGGTTTCAGCTCGATGCGATGTCGATGTCTTGTTGAGGTGGTAGGGGTTTTGGGAGTTTGTCAAGGAAAACGTTTGCAAACTCTTGGATGAGTTGTGCCAAAGTTTCGGGTACCATCGCAAACATTTTTTATGCCGATGACGTTGATGAGGCCGATGAGGATAATGAGTCAGCTGCTGCCACTTCCACTTCCTCCATTGGCTCGAGATGTATGAGCCACGCACGAGCTCATCGTCGTATGTCGTACTTGGCCAAGTTGAGCGGTATCGGCTACATAGGTTATCGCTTTTTGGCTACCGTGGCTTCCTCTGTTGCTTTCACCTCTGCTGCTTTTAGTGTCGTCTTCCATCCCACACACGAAAGTTGTCGCTTGGCACTATGGATTTCCACGTAGACGTCGCCGCTGTCCCAGTCAACCTACGGATTGTGTCCGAGACTGATTTTGTAGTCACTTATTGGACAGGATATCTCGACCGTTACATCTCATAGATATCCCACTTGTATTCGTAGTGGTTGTCGGATTCTCCATATTTGTAGTCTCTTGTTAATGGGTTTTCCTTCAAACACCCCTAGTATGATCTGCAAACCCATCTTCCGAACCATGTCATTGCTTACGAAACTGTGAGAAGCTCCTCCATCCAATGATGTCGTTACCATTCCATGACTTTTGCATCCTTGAGGTTGCACTCTTAGCAGTATCGCCAGTTGGTCTTCCTCGTATCCTTCTTCAAATTGTGCAATCTCATAAACCCTCTGTAGGGTCGTAGGCCATTCAGATAGGCGATCAGTTGGCATAGATCACTCCTCACAGACAAGAGTCACGCCTTTCACTCCTGCCATTTGCCGTTTCCTGACTCCTTTTTCTGTAACTATCCCCCTTTTTTGGCATGTTGCTTGCTTTGGCAGTTGTGAGCGATGTGTCCGACTCTTCCGCACTTGTAGTAGGTATGCGTATCTCTCTGGTCAACGGTGTCTACTTCCATTAGAGTCGAGGAGTCCCCTGACTCGCCTTTTTTGTTTCCTCGATAATTGTGGTTGGGAGGTCGCCAGCCGTAGGATTCCAATATCTGAGCGTTGAAGTCGTCGCTGTCGATCCTTCATCTGTTGCGATCATTTGCGACAAGTCGTTTTGGATGTCAAAATGGCAATCTCTTGTCAGATGTTTTGTTTAAGGCTGCTGTTGCAGTGAAACCAAAGCTTGTCGAGGGTGATGTCTACACTAGTGATGATCTTGTAGAATCTTGGTGTGTACTCTGCGACGTTGGACTGCTGACGGAGACATTGGTGCTTGTATCGAGCATCAGACTTCTTGTTCAGTCAACCAAATGATGCAAGCATCATGTACGAGAACTCGTTACTCTCAGTTGGAGGCGTCGATGCGTCTTGCCATTGCGGGTTGATCTGCTCCAAGGGTAGAATGCCTATGGTCGGCGGCATGAGATGGGCACCGTTGGCCATTGATGAGGCCCCGCTGGTCTCCTGCTGCTGTTGGATTTTCTTTAGATTAGATCACCAACTTAGTGCCGTGCCACACAAAAAGCGCGGCCACGAGGTCAATTTTCTTTTGTTTGTCTCTGATCCTAACAGCGCTGAAGTACACCTCCAGACTCGCCAGTCACATCCAAACCGTTGGTCCCTTCAAATTTGCGGGATCGAACGGTTCCGAAGGGGCCGGGTGATTCTTAGGTTCGCTCGAGATTTGGATATTTCTCTCGACGAGCATCACCTCTTGAGCACTTACATTGCAAAGAGCCTCCATTGCGATGTTGAGCTTTTGGAATAGATGGCTATTGGTTCCCTCGAACGTGAAGATACGGTTTGCCAGTTCCTCGTTGATTTGCTCCTGTCGTCTGGTGCCACCTTTTGTTCTTGCTGCCGTCATTGAGGCTGTCGGTAGGGACGGATGGTTTACCACCGTTGGATCCACAACTGGATTGGTCGTCGGAGCCGTAGGGGTTCATCCAACTGCCGCATCGCCTGTCATGCCAGCGTTTGTTTCTGCTTCATGGTTTGCGTGCATAGGCATGTTCTACTCCATCACCGAAGTCGTCCCTGAATTCCCGCTGATAGTCGTCGGGTGTGCTTGTCCGCTTCACATTGTGGCCATGAAGTCTGCGGATTCTTGAAATGCAAGATGCGCTGACGGCTTCTGCGATGGAGTCCTCCGGAGGGGCATCTCTATTACCAAGTGTTAAGCCGAATGGAGCGTAGATGGTGAACACATAGAAGTTGTGAGGCAGAAAACGATTAATAATTTGGGACACTTGAGCAATTTATGCTTATCTGTTAGTGTACTTCGATGATAAGTGTCAAAATGATCAAACATATATATACAAGTGTCGAGTTACGAATGAGGTATGGTCGGGGTCGTTGGGTCGATTGTCCAGCGACGCGTGCGGAGTCGCATTGTGAGTGGTCGGATTTGAGAAGCTCTACTGAAAAGTCGGGGGGCTTCGTGGATCCACGGTGAAGATGTGAGACTCATCTTTATAAACCGAGATATGTCTTGATGCGTCGAGAAGTTGACCGAAGGGTTGTGGAACTTCTGTCGATGATTCTCGAAAGTGGGCGGAGTTGTCACAAAGTACAAGAAGGTTCAGCGCAGGGCGAGGGCACTTGGCCAAATTTTCCTTAACCATCGGGGTAAAAATCAAGGTCTCAACGCGCGGTGGGCTTTTTGTGTAATGAAAGAAACTCCCTCTCAGAAAGATTAGGGACTCATGTACGTCTGGTCCGCAACAATCAGAATGCCACGCTTTCCAAAGTTTTATCACAACGAGCCATGGTTGTTTTGTGTCATCACGATATGCCATGAGGGGCATAGAAGACTTCACTATATATCCTGTGAAAAAGAGGCTTTTGTTTACATACCAAACATAAACGAGTACCAAATGTTTGTACGTGGTCATTATTGTCACTAATTGTATGGCCTACTACATGGCGACTTCTGAGAAAGGTGCAGGGATGGGAGGATGGGGGGTAATCGGGGGATCGGGTGGAGGGTGTTAAGCCGAACGGAGCGGAGATGGTGAACAAGAATTTGGAACACTTGAGCAATATATAATTAGCGGTAAGTGTACTTCGATGACAAGTGTTGAAATGATCAAACATATATATAAAGGTGTCAAGTTACGAATGAGGTACAGTCCAGGTCGTTGGGTCGATCATCGAGCAACGCGTGTGGAATTGCATCATGAGTGGTCGGATTCAAGAAGCTCCGCCGAGAATTTAGGAGGCTTCAAGGATCGAAAGTGAAGATACGAGATGAAATTTTTTAGCTTTAGATATGTCTCGATGCGTGAGAAGTCCACCAAAAGGTCGTGAAAATGTTGTCGATGATTCTCTAAAGTGGTTGGAGTTGTCACAAAGTACGAGAAGGTTCACCGATGGGTGAGGGCATTTGGCTGAATTGCCCTCGACAGTCGGAGTGAAAATCAAGGTCTCGACGCACGGTGGGCTGTTTGTGTAATGACAGAAATGCCCACTCAAAAAGATTAGGAACTCGTGTACGTCTTGTCTGTAAAACTTCCCCCCTTTCTAGACGCGACGTATCGGCACGCACAGAGATGTGGCCCGGTGACGGCGGTGATATCCTTCGATCAGGTTATCGATGTCGTGGAGGTTGTCCTAGGGTTCCTAGCTGTTATACGCGGTGTCGTAGCTGTGCCACACGACAAGATATTCTGTTGTTATGCCACGTTGCCGATGGCCAAGGATATCCTCAAGGACGTACTCTGTGTCCTCGTCCATTTGAATCGGAGGAGGGATAGGTACATACATGCCGGGGATGTTTTCTCTGGGGTCTTGGTAGTGCTTGAGTCTGTTGATATGAAACATCGGATGAACGTGCATAGTGTCGAGGAGTTTGAGCCGCACAACCATGGGGGTTTGCATGTGCTCAGTCTCAAACGGTCCCAACCATTGGGGTTTGAGCTTTGAACAGTAGGCTCCATGGAGTTTGATGTTGGTTGAGTTGAGAATAACTTTTCTTTTGGCAGTGAAAACATCATCGCTGCAATGCCGGTCAACTGCTTGTTTCATCCCCGCTTGCATCAGGAAGTTAACCATACACCACTTCGAAAGGAATGTTACCCGTTGCGGTGGAGATCGCTGAATTACATGCGGTTTTGGCGGTCGGGAGTTTTTGTGCCCAACTCGTCCCATGCGGTTCGCACATTGTTCGGAGAAATTGTTCGAGCATTTGGTTGGTCCGCTCATTTTGGCCATCGGTTTGAGGATAGATTGCCGTTGATAGCTCGATATGACTGCTGTAGCGAGTCATCGATTTACACAGGTTTGGCTAGTGATGGTTCTCAGCACGCAGTGTAGCCGTACGATGTTATTTGGAAATAGTCACATTGTTCCTTCGGTGGTGACGGTGGTCGTAGTCAGAATAAAGTAAGACATATCTGAAAAACCTGTCGACAACCACAACGATTGCGTCATATCCCTCGGGAGTGATTGGTAGTCCTGTGACAAAGTCAATGGACATGTCGTTCCACGGTTCCATCGGAATGGGAGCGGTTGCAGAAGTCCGGGAGGCTGTGTGCGACAGGATTCTATCGCTGACTCGTGTCGCAAGGTTTGCAGAAGTTGCCCACGTTGGATTGCATCTTGTCCCACCAGTAGTGTTTCGCCAGCTTCATCAGTATCTGTCTTCTCTGAAATGTCCACTTGGACTAGTGTCATGGCACTCTTCGAGTAGCATGCGGTGGAGTTCATCGTTCGGGGGAACGACCACCTGGCGACTGAATCATCGCCAGGTGCGTCGTACAGAACTTTACTTTGTCGTATCCGCCATGCAGGTCATAGCCTCTTGTGAACAACTGCTCAAGGTACGGATCAAGCTACAGCTGTAGCGTTGTTGCCTTAGCCATCAGATCTGGTCAGCGGCTGAGCGCGTCTGCCGGGTTGGTTTTGCCTGGCCAGTACTCAATATCGTAGTCAAACCCGGATTCAAGGAACTCCATCCATTGGGTTTGACGTCGACTGAGATTTAGCTACATCTTCAAATATTTCACCGCATGGTGGTCGGTGCGTACGATGCATCGGCTGCACTCCATATGACACCGCCACATATTAAATGCATGTACGACCGCCATCATCTCCTTCTCATGTACGACGCAGTTGAGTTCAGGTCTATGCAGTTTTATTGACATGTATGCAACCGGTTCTCCATTGCCATGGTCTTGGAAGAGGACCGTGCTGATGGCTTGATCTGAGGCGTCCATAGCAATGACGTAGTTGACCGTTGGATCGACTAATCGTAGGGCTAGCGCTGAGGTCAGAGGGATTCGCAAAGTGGTAAACGAGTAGTGTTCGTTGTCTCCCCACTACCACTCATTTTCTTTTTTATTGTGGTTGGAGAGAGGCGCTGATACTTGGGCGTAATCCCGTACAAAGTGCCAATAGTAATTACTTAAGCCGAGAAAAACTTGAATGTCTTAAACGTTGGTCGGTGTCGGCCAATCAGTGACTGCTGCCACTTTTTTCGGATCCATGGTGATCTGTCCGCCCTTGATGACGTAACCCAAAAACTCGGTCGAATGGCAACCAAAGTCGCATTTGGAGAGTTTTTCAAAAGCATTATGCCTTTGTAAAAATTCGAGAACTTTTTGAAGATGTCAATCGTGCTCCTCCAGGGTGCGGTCGCTCGGATCCCCCTCAAGCTGATCCCATCAGCTTCATGGCGCATTCTCTTACTACTGCCACTATTGTATTTGTGCCCTCCTTGGTAGAGCCTCTCACTGCTCCCCGGCTGCTTGCGAGCGTGTGTGTAGCCTCCTGCCACTCTGCCACCTGGCCTTGCTGCCGACGGAGTTTACAGCTGCTTCCGTCCCGTACCGAGCCATACATTAGAGACTGCAGCTCCCTTAGCTGCCTATCTGCTACGCTCGTGCACGTCAGGCTTGCCTGCCGTCCAAGTGCAACCCTCCTCAGCTTGCTTTCTGCGCCTTGAGTCTGCACCTGCTCGTTGCATGGCCTTCACATCCTGCACCCCTGCATTCCCGTGCTTGTACGACCACTGGCCCATGTAGCCTAGTGTTCCCACTTGCACTTGCCACCCCTCTTGGTCCCACAGCTTTGTAGCCAACTTGCTGCGTGGCATGGTCATTTTTCCATTCATTTATGTCTTGGAATCCTGGCTGGTGCTGCTGCCTTGTTGCCAATGCTTGCCGATGCAACCTACCTCCCCATTTTGAGGCGTTGGGAGCACCCACCTCTTGCGAGTCTCCTCTCCAGCGGAAGCCAAAAGCCAGTAATGTTGTCGTTGCTTCATCCGTTGCTGTTGTAGCCACATTGGTCCATCATGGTTGTCCTGCACACAATCAGCACCCAGGACACGTCCCCACTTGGACCGAGCGTGAGCCCTGCCACATCCACCAGAAGTGGACTGCTTCCTTGCCGAATGGAGCAGCCAGCGTCTCTTACTGCTACAAGCGCATGTGTTGCTTGATGCTGCTGTTGTTTCCGTTCCTTGTAGAGAAACATTGCTCCACTCAGGCCTCCTTGTCTTCTCCCAGCACCCTCGGTACATCCTATCTTGGACCCGACATGAGCCGAGCCACATCCACCCAAAGTGGAGTGCTTCCTTGCCAGTTTGGCGCAACCGGTTGCTTTTGCTGCTACAAGCGCGTGCCTCCAACAGTGTTGGAGCCAGCACCTTGGACCTGATTTCGTCTCCCATTTTTAACGCGTGCACCTTCGGTTGCAAGTCCCCGCGTTGGTGTCGGCCTCCCTCCACCACCTTCGTGGCACGCTCCAACCCTGCTACACCTTGGAGACAACACACCACTGTTTTGTGATTGATGTTTTGTTGATGATGATGCACTGGCAACTTTCCCACTTTTTAGGCGATGGAACCAGCTCCCCCTGCTTGACAGAGCTGTTGCTTCCTGCCCACCGCAGTTGCATTTTTCTCCGCCAAATCTGGCATCGTGGTGGCTGACCAGCTGCTACCACTCAGGGTTGTCGAGCCTGACTATGTCCTTCGGTGCATGAGCTTGCTCCCTTGCAAAGGGACTTGCACCTTTGTTGAACTGTTGTGATTTTGCACTGCTGCACTAATATATCCCGTGTTCGTGCAGCTCTGCTCCCTTGTCCTTGGCTAGGAGGCGCTGCGCCCGAAGCCGACACACCTGTTGCGACCTTGAAGCCTAGAGGTTGAGGCCACTCTTGCATTTTGCATGCGCCTTGTCCCCCTTTAAAGTAGCACACCACTTTCCACTCTGTCACATCTCCCCATGAGCAGGTCCGCGGCAACTCCCTTGAAGCCCCACCTTCTGCTCCCTTGGAATTGACATAGATCAATATTTTTTACCCTCCTTTTTCTTTTGTTCGCTCCACCGCCCTCACCTCCAGAGCCTTCCAGTGACAGCTGCCACAAGCTCCACTTCTCTTGCTCTGGACTGGCTCTAAGTGGAGTTTGCCATGTCCCGGACATGCCACGTGGCCGGCCTCAACGACGGCGACCATTGCTCCTTAGTATAAGAGCATAGAGCCTTGGCGCATGTAGATCGTGGACCTGGTCTACAGTCCTCCTTCCGAGCTCTCGGCGAGGTCCATGACATCCGCTGCGCACGTCTCCATGTGGCCCATTTTTCCACGATGCATGTTAGCTCTCCAGATTGCACCACCTCCAGTGATGCCGTGCGGACGCGTCTCGCTCCCGTTGTCCCCACCTCCAGTGGTCACAGGCGATGTACGTGAAGGAAGACACTGTCCCTTGCTCCCACCTTTTCCAGCACTCTGTTTGCCAAGTTCCAATTGTACCAAGAGGAGTAACCTTGCCATTGAGAAAAGACACCAGCAGCACCACGTTGCAGCAGAGAGGCACGCCTCCTCGCACGAAGCAATGAGCGTTCGACTCAATCTGCTGCGAATGCTCCTCTATGATGTTGCCGATGTCTTGGAGGGTTTGAGGCGATTCTACATTGGAATTGACAACTTCAGCCGTGAACGGGGAGCCATGGCTGATTTCTACCCATCTCACTGCCTCAAGGCAGTTCATGGTATGGCTCAACCAAGCCTGCTGCTGTGTTGCATCAAGAAGCGCTTTGACAAACACATAGATTTTTGTGTCGCCAACCTTTTTTAATGGACACGCTGCAGCAATGTGCGACCCTTCAACGGCATGCTACATGCCTTCTTCCTCATTCTGCTATCGTCTGAGCACGCATGGAGCCCGGCATGGACTCCATTTTTTGCTCATGCCGTGCACACCATGCACCATGGTGGTGACTGCTCCAGTCATGCCGTTGCTTGCAGAAGCCGTGCGTTGCCAACGGTCATGACCCTTGTGGGTCCATAACCTTTTGTCGGAAATTGCTTCCCAACTGTTCACGACCTGGCACGCAGCTCTCACATGAGTGGGAGCTTGAGTCATGGTGAGCAATGGCGGTTTTGGCTGACGGTGCACTTTGAGTCGCCACACCGATTGTGAGAGGGCACATGAGCAGAACCATGGCAGAATGCAGGAGGGGAACTTCGGATGGAAATGACGTCGTTTTAAGTCATTTGATTGACACGTACATGATCTGAAAAGTTTTAGTGCTTGTCACAAGCTTTCGAACACACCAAACCACCTGCGATTGGGAGAAGCGTAGCGCCCGTTACGCTCTCCCAAGTGCATAATTGCAACTCAGCTGCCTGTCACACCACCAACATGAGTGACTTGCATCCGGAGCGCCGTGGTCGCCAATGAAGCATCATGCCGCCTTTCCGAGGGGCCCATGGCTCCAATGAACCATGGGATATTGATCTAAAATCCCCCAAGGGATGCCTTGGCCTTGGTCTGCATGCTGGGAGTCAAACTCCTCACCGTCGAACCCATTTTTGGACGGACTAGTGGTCAGCCGACCAAACCCAGCTGGTTGCACCACCCAACTTTGACAAGCCATATCGTCGTCATTTGTAGGCCGATTGGTGCGATTCACATTGCGTTGGATCCAGTACATTGTCTTCTTTACGGAGATACTTTCAGATCATAATTATACACACAAGGCTAAGGTCTATCTTAAACATTGACAACTCAGCCACATGGTTGAGACTCTACCACATGCCAAAGTGGCCAGCCTCAAGTGCCGCCTCGACATCAGCCATGGCCACGAGCTTTTTTTCCCTGTGCCATGCTCTAGATCTCGAGCCTTGATTCTGCATGTCTTGTACTGTGCCAGCTAGCTTCTCATTGCTCCATCGTCGCGAGCACTGCTCCATTGATGGTGCCGATGTTGCTGGTGCACTCAGATGATGCAGGCAACATGTGTGTGGTACTAGAAAAGTGCAGCACCCATTCCCACTTGCACATGTGTGAGCTGGACTCTTGGTGCTGACGATATGTCAGCCACCTCACCGCTCACACAACGGCATGATGAGGGGCGAAATTTTTTACACCACCTACTTGCGCCCCACCTACCTGTGTCCCACCTTCCTGCAACCCACCTACCTGTACCCCACCTACCTGCGTCCCACCTACGTACCCCCAACATACCTGCATCCCACCTATATGCGTCATACCTACATGTGGCCCACCTACCTGTGCCCTACCTACCTGCACCCCATCTACTTGTGCCCCACTTACTTGCGTCCCACCTACTTGCGCCCCACCTCCCTACGTCCCACCTACCTGTGCCCCACCTTCTTGTGCCCCACCTTCCTGTGTCCCACCTACATGTGGCCTACCTACCTGCGCCCCACCTATATGAACCCCACATACATGGTCCCCACATACCATGGTCCCACCTACCTATGCCCCAACTACATGTGCCCCACCTATTTGTGCCCCATCTACCTGCACCTCACATTCCTACACCCCACTTACCTACAACCCACCAATGTGTTCCACCTTCCTACATCCCACCTACTTGCGTCCCATCTACCTGCACCCCACATACCTATGCACCACCTACCTACGTCCCACCTACATGTGTCCCACCTACCAGAATCCCACCTTCCTACGCCTCATATACTTGCGTCCCACCTACCTTCACCCCACTGACCTACGCTCCTCTTACATGCACCCCATCTACATGCGTCCCACTTATGTGCACTACTCTTACCTACACCTGACCTATCTATGCGTCGCCTACCTCCGTTGCACCTACCTGCATCCCACCTACATCCGTCCCACCTACCTATGTCCCATCTATGTGCACCCAACCTACGTACGCTAGACCTACTTGCACTCCACCTACCTGCGTCCCACCAACCTACAACCCACCTACTCGCGTCCCACCTACCTGCGCCCAACCTACCTGCACCCTGTCTACCAGCAGCCCACCTACATGCACCCCACCTATGTGTGTCCCACCTACTTACGTCCCACCTACATGCAGCCCACCTACCTACGTCCCACCTAACAGCGCCCCACCTACCCGTGCCCCATACATCTGCACCCCACTACTTACCGACTCCACTTACTTATGTCCAACCTACCTTCTCCCCACCTACCTGCGCCCTACCTACCTTGCTCCACATACCTACGCCATACCTACCTGTACCCCACCTACCTTCCGTCCCACCTACCTATGTCCCACCTACGTGTGCCCCACCTACCTCCGCTCCACCTACCTCCGCCCTACCTACCTATGACCCACCTACCTGCACCCCACCAAACTGCATCCCACCTACCTACACCCCACCTACCAGTGCCCCACCTACATTCGCCCAACCTACCGGTGTCCCACCTACCTGTGCCCGACCTTCCTGTGCTCCACCTACTTGCACCTACCTAATTGCGCCCCACCTACCTGTGCCCCACCTATATGCGTCCCACCTACCTATGCCCCACCTACCTGTGCCCCACCTAACTGTGCCCCACCTACTTGCGTCCCACCTACCTGCACCCCACCTACTTGCGCCCCACCTACCTGCACCCCACCCACCTGCACCCCACCTACCTGCGTCCCACCTACATACGACCTGCCCACTTGTGCCCCACCTACTTGCATCCCACCTACCTCTGTCCCACCTACTTGCGCCCCATCTACTTGTGCCTCAACTACCTACGTCCTACCTACCTGTGCCCCACGTACCTACGCCCCACCTATATGCGCCTAAAATGAATGCCTTCCTGGAGGGTTTGTAATTAAATTGGCTTTGTTAGGTACTCACGCTTCAATCGATTTTAGCTTGAATTAGGGACAAGTCAATGTTTGGATTCCGGTTGAGTGATTCATAAAAATGTGGTTGGTGTTTACTTCCATTTGCATGAGGCATACTTTCATTTGTAAAATGGTATGCTCCTTTCATGCACGATGTCAATTTGTGGAGAGAAACTCACAACCTCGCATGAAATTCATTCATAGATGAGGTTTGCTGGGTTGTTTCATGAAATAATGACACGAAACAATGACTATGAACATGTGGACATTTGCACATCTAATGGATGCTCAACATTTCCATTGTCTATCGGTCGTTGCTGTTTTTTTCCTAGGGTTTTCGAGACCGTGTACTTTGTGTGTCTGTGCACATCAAACGGTGCCCGACTTGTTAGAATGAAGACTTGACAAGAGAAGGATGAATATCAAGATTCTCAAAAATGGTTCAGGTTCATGGACCGAACCACCTTGGCTAAGCAGTGTATTGGTCTGGTAACCGTTTGTCCAACGGTCAAGCTATCCCTTAATAATGTGACATCTATCACCCGCGTCCGGCTAGCGGAAAGAAGCCGTTATTGTAATTTTTTGTCTTGTTCTGCTTGTATATACCGAGGATGTTCATTCCCTTGAGTTTAACCCAAAACAGTCTTTTCATCCTGTTCACCTTCCGTTTTGCAGCTTTGCCGACGCGTCTTTGCTCTGCTTGCTCCTCGCTCTCACTTCCATCGCCATTCACTCTTATCTCCCACTGGCACAAGCTCTTCACTCCGTCAGTCTCGTTCCTTCTCTCAGTTATCCTCAAGCTCATTCCTCATCCCATTAATCCTGCACGCTCCTCCAAATTTCTCTCACTAATGGCCTGTCTACCTGACTGCTCTACCTTACCTCGGAACGCTCCCATTCAAGCTCTCTGAATAACTCTTTGCATCGCTCAATGGCTCCGTCCAAATTTCCATGTCTGTCGAATCCGTCTACTCTTACCTGCCTTTGCTGCCGCTTCCCTTCCTCCCTCCATTCTTCTGATACGACTATAATCTCGTTAGGTGTAGCCTTATGTGTAGTTGAGCAAAGTGTAGTTTTCGTCACCAACCTCTGCACAAAGTTGTCTAGCTAACTGCTTAATCACCTTATGCACCTGGAGGCCCTGGTTGCCATGCAAGTACAATCTGCTTGTGTCCAATCCGCTCTCTACCACCATTCTCGTGAGTGCCACCTGAGCATTAAGGCCTCTCTCTCTCTCTCTCTCTCTCTCTCTCTCTCTCTCTCTCTCCCCCTCTCTCTCTCCACCTGATGGTGTCTGGGCACAAACTTATCNGCTCTCTACCACCATTCTCGTGAGTGCCACCTGAGCATTAAGGCCTCTCTCTCTCTCTCTCTCTCTCTCTCTCTCTCTCTCTCCCCCTCTCTCTCTCCACCTGATGGTGTCTGGGCACAAACTTATCCTATATTACTATGTCACCATAATGTAGCCAACGTGTAAGGAGAGAAAAACCCATTGCTTAGCATAGATCAAGACAACATGGACACTTTAACTACAACCGAGTCAAGGGTACAAAAGTATGTGCCATACTCTATCTCTTGCGCCATGCACATGCAATTGCTTCATGCTTCCCCCTTTACACATCGACAATGCAATGTCACTTATATTGACGATGACGGACACCAAGACATGCTCGCTACCAACCTCATGGTAGTGCTTGATACTCCTACCAACGCTCCCCATCAACCTAAACATTGATTGACCCCTGAACACCCTCACTATTCCATCCCAGTTGGTGTGTAAAAAACGTCTTTTTCAATGCATATTTTCCGATCACGAATGCTGTCCATTCTTTCACAAATGTTTTCGTACCCCGTGCAGGTTCATCAGATGAGGATAATCCAAACTCTGAGTCTCACAATGAGTACATCGGCCCAAAGCATAGTCTTCACCTCCATGGCTGCTTGTCGTTGTGTTGTAAAAGACTATGCAGTCAGACTTTGAATGTAGTTTTCCTAGATGCGTAATGAGCCTAGAAAGATTGTATTCTGGTGTATTAAAGCAAAAGAAAATGGTGAGAGTGA
The DNA here is from genome assembly GCA_023375785.1 of Penium margaritaceum. Taxonomy (NCBI): domain Eukaryota; kingdom Viridiplantae; phylum Streptophyta; class Zygnematophyceae; order Desmidiales; family Peniaceae; genus Penium; species Penium margaritaceum. The sequence continues at coordinate 134,132 of SZWC01003548.1, forward strand.
ATATTTCAAACTGCTCTTCATGATAGATGTAAAAATATGGTCATCACTTACTACATTAATGATCATAAGTGTTCATCTAGAGATCATCGTGATAACCTTGTGTGCACTGCAAGGTGCTCAGCTATGTCTGTAGGATATGGGCCGAGGACATCATGGTGTCGTTCAACACATTTGGCTTGTGCTTCATGCACAATAGCATCGGGATTTGCCCATCTCATGGTCCTTGTTCCTGATACTTGACCAGGAGGCCTAGGAAATGGGGTTGGCTGGCTTGGGGAGTGTGTTTTGGTGTCTCCTGTTGGGCTTCAAAGCTGCCCTATGGGCTTCAATGCCTTGATGTATGCTTGGTATGACTTGGGTGTGGGTATGAACGATTGGGGTGTTGGCATGTATGTAGCAAGTGTGTGTATCCATGCCTCGTTTTCCCTTATCATCCCAAAATGTAACGCGGTCCCATGTAGTAATGTTGTGAATACTGCGTTTCAACTTGGGCAACTTGGTGCTAGTAGAGGACAGTGAGAGCCGTTTTGAGAGGGTATTCTACACTCTCTTGACATGCAATGAAGGCTTCAAATACAAGCGAACAATCCTGAACCTCGGTAAAGCATTATTAAATGGTGCTTTCTCGTAGAACCTCCTTATCGTATAAACCTTTGGTAGGAACGATAACGCCATGCTGATCACATAGACCCTGCTTAGCGCTAAGAATACGGACAACTGAACCTGGTTTACAAATTAGTTGAGGACCTCCTTTTAACCAGAGAAAACTATAACTTTGTGCCATCTTAAAGTTTTTTTATGGAATTTTTCAGTTTTCCAAGCTTTTAGTGAAGCAATTTACAGTTTTCAGGAATTAATTTGGCCTTGGAGCTGTAGCTAGTGCTAGCAAGTCTCCATTTTTAACATCCCATCTTCTTTTGTGAGTGATACATAGGCAAAACCGGTTTTTTTCGTGCTAGACAAATGAAAAGTAGTAAAACAACTTTGTGCTAACAAGCACTTCAACCATTACAGTATCTAAATGATAGTTTTTGTTATGCCTTAGGTGTGAAGATAAAATCTTAGCTAACCACATAGATTCATGAACTTCAAGCTTTCACGCATACGCATAGACGATATGTCTTTCACGAGCCGGGTGATAGGGCCAAATCTTGGATTCATGTGCCATGGCGTGAAGGCATGGTGAGCTTGTGATTAGGATTGCAGCCATGTGAACCCCACATATGATTTCCCACTTCTCATTAAAAAAACATCGGGCTTCTCTTTAGGTACACTTGGATATTACGCGATCGATTATTAGCAAAACATGTTTCCTAAACAATAGAAAGGTGCAATTCACCTTCTTGTTGGTGTTTGCTTAGGTCAATTACTGTTCCTCGGTATTTATTCATTTATCACCTTTGGTTGAACGAATATCTAAGGCATGCTTTACTGGAATACAAGAGATACTTTGAAAGCTGGATTTTATGGCATTAATAACTTCTAACTTGCCATCAACAAAACTATGAACCATTACCGTAATTGGTAATGCTCGAGGGGGTTCGTCATGAAAATTTCACTACCTTTGCCATTCCAAACGCAAAATTCATGCATGGTAAGTTTACACAACACTAACAAGGGCCGTGCAAATGTCCATGTTGACTACTCTTTTCTATCAAAAATCACCTTTTACTACATGTTTTTATCAACAGACCATGTTGTACAATTGGTTCATACCATATGACTAGCAAGATCTACACATATTGATGCACGTAGTTTTACCATATTTAACTCTTCATTGGTGGAAATCATCCTCCAACGAATGGATGAGGTAGTCAGAAACCTATGTCTTCATGATTTATATGTTGCCACGCACATGTACGGCATAACACACTATGAAGATCTATGAGCATGGAGTCCACAACCTGGATTTTTGTAGGCACCTTCCTACCAATTGGCATGCATCCTGTTGTCAGTCATTCAAGATTACCATCTTGCTGTCCAATTTTGATTTCAACGGCTTAGATTTGCATTTGATATAATTTGACATCGTCTGGCTGTCTTCTTATTTGACTTACAACTTGCAACATTTGGTATAATCGAATCTGGTTAGCAAAACACATGAGTTTGAGAGTAAACATTGTCCTACCGTGAACTTTTTAATGACCACAAGTTGCATACATGCATGGATCATGGAAGTGAACAGACTCTCATGCATGGAAAGTTATGGCGTGGAATGACATCGTTGTGAGGAAACCACGACCACGCCCTTCACCTCATGTCCATGCATGACACATGTACAAGGAATGCGAGAGGGAATTTGTGTTGGCCAAATACAAAGGTTATTGGAGATAGTGATTGGACCTTTGCCCATAGACGTCAAATAATCACATGCCAATTATTGATTTTTATTTGAGTAGCCTCTTTCGTACTTTGAACCTATATTTGATAGTTGCTAAACGGTGGCCTGGCGATGGGCTGTACAAAGATTTGTGGTTGCCGCACCCACCATCATGAAGGGAAGTTGGGAATAAACGACATGTATCCTTGCGAGGCATGTGCGGCTGATCAAGTTGTATATTCCTTTGGTGTAATGGACATCGATTAGAATGAAGGTTAGAAAGGAGAGAAAACAAATATAATGTTTTTGACAAATTAATTTCATTTTATTTTTTCCACGTACACCATTACAAAACTCTGATGATAAAAAACTTGGAACTTTGCTAGGCGCACCTTCTGTTACCGAGAAGAAGCGTTTGGCTTATATAGGTAAGTGACCTCAGAGTGTGTTTTCATAGCAAGTACTTGTCAAAAGTACGGTAAACACCTTCTGATTGATCAATTGAGGAGCCTTTTTTGTCACTTTCAAGAATTATTACAAGCATTTGAATCGAAGAACGAGTGTTCATTATTGGAATGTGAACACAAGCTCTGATCCGCTTAGGGTGATGATGGGAATTGCGATGTTCGTGGTTAGCTGGTGTGAGCTTGCTTTTGTTGGGTTTGCGCAATGAGTTGATGTAATTCACACATGTATGCACTCAGTTTGTGCTCTTTCGATTGAATTTTGTCAAAACATTAATTTATTCATTGGCGGCAAGTTCAGAAAAAAGTGCACACTAATGCCATGGCCCATGAACAATATGGCATACACTTTTTAGGATTGAAACGTTGTCGAGTGGTAAAGTTGTGTCCATTGGATCATGAGTTTGATCACCACCATGACGTCGTAAACCGGATTGTGCCATGTCCATCTCCATCGCAACACGTGCAACGACATTAAAACGCTAAAAAGGTGATAAAAAACCAAACAAATGCTAGAAAACACCCAAAAATCGATTTTTGACCATTGGGAGTTTGTTAGCATTAGAGGGTCACATTCACCGTCCATTTTTTCTTGAGCAACACCCTTGCCTCCAACCACAATCGCACATTGACCTAAGAATTGCTCCTCGATGGAGAATGAAGGACGTCGCCGCCACTTACCTTGGAATTCGGCATTCATTTTCCAATACATCCATTCGTACTAGCGCACTTTGTAAAAAAATGATACAAAAACCACGTCATCTATGATGTTCGTCCCACTGAAGCGCTATGGTTGTTGAAACAATTAAAAAGATCACGTTTTATTACTCGGACCCTTCAGATGGCCTCGTTCGTATGGACATGTGCTAAGATGGGTTCAGGCACACATACTATGCTTCCGATGGCTATCCGCTGGTGGCTTTTACTCTGAAGTTGTTACCAAAGGAGCCCATCCAACCCATTGGTGTCCACCCAACCAATTGTGTGGATGGGCTTCGGTTGACTTCCCATCTTCTTGAGTGCACCCCTTTCTTAGCGAGAAGGGGTGGATGTGGGTTGGTTGCAAGAAGTCATCACCATTAGTCGACCTACGGAAGCGTCAAGCTCATACGTCCATATCCAAATCGGCAAAGTTATGAGGTATATAGTTCCTGAAATTTGAATGCGCTATCCACCACGTGTTGCGGAATTTAATCTCCATTCACCCAGGGTTATGGTTTTTGACCTTGAGAAGTCCATAATTTGATAAATCGATCTCAGGATGCCCCGCAACAAGAGTGTCTGTCAAGAGGAACCCTGTGGGGTACGTGATCATTTTCCATTTGTGTCCATGTTACGAAATGAGTGTCATCTCTCAATGTAAAAATTTTCGTGATATTTATTCTGTCGTTGCGTAGAGGGGATATTGCTCAAACATGACGAAGCAAACAAAGCCTTCCTTTCCAAAGCAAAAAAAATAATAAATGAAAAGCTAAATGGGGGGAGGGGTGGGTGGGGATGGGGCTCGTTTTCAACAATAGGCAGCCAAGCATTAAGAAAACGACAAATGATCTTCGTTTTCTCTTCCATCTGGAGTATAGGAAAAGTTTCAAGAATAATAATGAAAACACTAACGGCGGCAATAAAACATAATAAACATGTGGATTGCCCAATGCCTAGACGGGGTACATCGTGATAGCGTGGCATACCCTGGTTATTGAGGAATTTTGTATCCCCTTGATGCACCCTGCGTGTGAGAGTGGGTGCTCTCTGGAGATTTAGCCTTGGTGTGTGGAGAGCACAGTCGCAGCGCAAAGATTGACTTGGATATGTCTAGAAGCCAGAGCTGGAAAATACAGGTTAATTACAATGAACAATGTACAGGGTATTTATACTCTCTGGCCGGCTACTCTAGCCCCAGCCTACTGGTCTCCCAGCTTGCTGTAGCAAGCTACTTACTCCTGAACCCAGTGCATCTGCTTGCACCTGAACCTGGTGCTCTACTTGCACCTAATGCCTAGTGCGAGAAATCCCCGGCCGTCGATCGTCCAGATCGACGGTCCCTTCTGTCTCTCGGCGAGCCGCCCCGTTGGTCGTGTATGACTCGCGGTGGTGGGTGCGGTCGTCGTGTTGCGCACGCCACCGGAGAACTGCGACCATCGCACGGTCGCAGTCACCGGTTTTACTGCAGCCGTTGACCGCGTCCGTCGTCGGAGCTCCCGTCGGGGAGAACCCCTCGGCGGGTGGCGTCACCAATACGCCACTCGCCGAGGGCGCCAGCGCAACCCTCGGATTGCGTGTTTGGAACGCCCGCTCGCAGCTGCGAGCGAAACAGCCCCTTGCGCCGGCGTATTCCACACGCTGGCGCGAGTTGCTCGCTCCTCCTCCTCCCCCTCGCAGCGACGGTCGAGCGGAGGTGAGCGCGTCCGCTCGCACGATTTCCAAAGATGGGAAAAACGCCTGCATGCCTCCAGTACTCGGACGAGGCCCCGAGTATGCCAGAAAAAAGAGGGTACTTCGTTACATTCACCCCCCCCCCCCGGTCGGAGGCGCGACGTCCCGGCGCGCCTAAGATACTCCTGGAGAACAGTGTTGGTACCCCCCACGTGGAAGTTGGCTTGGGCTCCCAAGAGTTGTGCTCCGTCGGGTACCCCTTCCACTACACCAGAAACGCGCGCCGTCGTCCCCTCTGGCGGTCCGCCAGAATCTTCTCCACCTCAAACTCCTCACTTCCTTCAACCTGGACAGTAGGAGGTGGAGCTGTCCCGCAACCCTGGAAGAAGGTGTTGGGGTAACGATAGGCACGAAGCAGGGAGATGTGGAACACCGGATGGATGGTGTAGTGAGCTGGCAGCTCCAGCTTGTATGAAACGGCCTACCGCTTCTCCAGAATGTGGAACGGACCCACTCATCGCGGTTTCAGCTTGGGACTCCCAACTCCCATCAGCTGCAGGTTGGCAAAGTTCAGCATCACCTGATCTCCCACTTGGAACTCCTCCGTAGAGCGATGCTTATCAGCCTGCCGCTTCTGCTGCTTCTGTGCCTTCAACAGCCGTTACCGCACCACGTCCCAAGTGGTGGCAAACCCTTCAGCAATGTGCTGCACAGCCGAAAGAGATGTTGCCGTAGCAAGGGCAGTTGGGCTCAGTGGTTGGTGGCCATAGACCACCTCAAACGGTGAATTCCCTGTGGATGCTGACACCGCTGAGTTGTAGGCGAACTCTGCCACTCCGAGCTTCTCCTCCCAACCCTCTCCATCCGGTGGGACCATGCTCCGCAGCAGCTGCTCCAATGTCTGGTTCGTGCGCTCTGTCTGCCCATCGCTCTGTGGGTGGTATGCCGTGGTCAGATGCACTCGCGTGCCTAGCTTCTCCATGAGATCTCTCCAGAATCATGAAGTGAAGCGTGGATCACGATCTGAGACCACCGACTGCGGCACTCCATGCAGCTTGATGACATGACTGAGGAGGAGTTGAGCTGTCCCGGCAGTTGTGATGCTCTCAGGACATGCAAGGAAGTGTGCCATCTTGGAGAACCGGTCCACCACCACCAACACCGTGTTGTTGCCTTGCTGCATCACAGGCAACCCGCCGATGAAGTTAAGCGAGATGTCTGTCCATGGCCTCTCTGGTACAGGCAATGGTTGCAGCTCCCCTGGTGGCTTGGTCCTCCGCGCCTTGATGCGTTGGCACACATCGTAGCTGCTCACAAACCTCTTACAATCAGTTGCCATTGACGACCACCAGTATTGGCGTGCCAAGGCTTTGAGCGTCTTGTCGAAGCCGAAGTGACCCGAGTAGTGGGTGACATGCGCCTCCTCCAGCAACAACTGCTTCAATGGCGCATAGTCCGGCACGAAAACTCTCTGCTCCTGCCCCCTTCGCCAATACACTCCATCCCATGTGGCATCTTTCAGCGCACCACCCGTGAACTCACTGTCCACGCCATAGCCGTACTTGAACAGGCTATGCATGACTGGAGATCCCATCAGCACTGAGATGGCATTGATGCTCAAGTCCGGCCTCCGCGACAGAGGATCTGCCGGGTTCACCTTCCCAGGCTTGTACTGGATCTCGTAGTCAAAACTCCCCTCAAGAAACTCCATCCAGCGAGTTTGTCGGCGACTGAGGTTCGGCTGCGTCTTCAGGTTCTTCAGGGCGTAATGGTCCATGAAGACCACGCAACGTCGCGACTCGAGGTAGCACCTCCAATGTTTGAACACGTGGATCACCGCCAATATCTCCTTTTCATGGATTGCGTAGTTCAGCTCCACACCTCGCAACTTGCGAGACGCGTACTCAATCGGTTGCGGTCCCTTTCAGTGATCCTGCATCAGCACCGCCCCAATGGCATAGTCGCTTGCGTCCGTCGCCATGACGTACTCCTTGGATGAATCCGGATGCACCAGAACCGGAGTGTCACACATTGCAGCCTTGAGCTCCTCGAAGCTCTTCTGCGCCTGATCGCCCCATTCCCACTGGTGATCCTTCTTCAGCAACTGAGTCAGCGGCGCACCCTTTTCTGCGTATCCCCGGATGAATTTCCGGTAGTAGTTGACAAACCCCAGGAACACCTGGATGTCACGCACGCACTTTGGTGTCGGCCACTTCTTCACTACTTCCACCTTTTTTGGATCCATGCGGAGACCCTTGCCGCTGTCGATGTGCCCAAGGAACTCCACCTCCCTTTTCTCAAACTCGCACTCGGAAAGCTTCACAAACAACTTCTCTTTCCGAAGAATGTCCAGCACCTGCCGAAGATGTTGCTGATGCTCTTCCAGAGTTCGGGAGTAGATGAGGATGTCGTCAAGGAACACCACCACGAACTTGTCCAAGTGAGGGTGGAAGATCCTGTTCATGAGACTCATGAATGTTGCAGGAGCGTTGGTCAACCCAAACGGCATCACGAGGTACTCGAAATGGCCGTACCGCGTCCGAAACGCCGTCTTCTCCACATCCTACTCCGCAATCCGGATCTGATGGTACCCCGAGCGCAAGTCAATCTTGCTGAAGAACTGCGCTCCCCTCAGCTGGTCAAACAGCTCCTCGACCCTTGGTAGCGGGTACCGGTTGTTGATCGTTAAGTTGTTCAGTGCGCGATAGTCCACGCACATCCGCAGCTCCCCTATCTTTTTCTTCACAAAGAGGACCGGTGCAGCGTAAGGTGACACCGACGGTCTGATGAACCCCTGCTCCGTCAGCTCTTCCAACTACTTCTTCAGCTCACCCAGCTCATTATCGCTCATGCGATAAGCAGCCCGCACCGTTGGAGTTGCTCCAGGAACAAGCTCAATTTTATGGTCGATGTCCCGCTTCGATGGTAAACCCTTTCGCAGCTCAGCACGAAACACGTCGTTGTAGCTGTCCAACACTCCCTTGATGCCTTCCGACAGCTCTGCAACTGGTGCTTTCTGCTGCTCTCCCTCTTGTTGCTTTGTCTCCGCTGCCAGCACTTCCACCTCTTCAGCTGCTGCCTTTTGTCGCACCCACACAAGGTACACTTGATCCCCCTTGCGCTGACAGCGCTTCAGCTGCACGTAACTCAACTGCGGCACCTTGCCCGCCTGGAGTCCTTCTCCTCTGCCCACAACGGCAAAAGGATTTGCTCTCCGCATTTCTTCACTTTCACCTGGCTGCGCACCCAATCCACAGCAGGATTCCACCGGTACAGCCAGTCACGCTCCAAAATGGCGTCGTAGATGTCCATTGGGCACATGCAAAAGTTCACATCGCACGACAGCTTGCCCAGACGGATCCTCAGAGGCTTCAGAGGCAGTCCGCACTCCAGCTCCCCTTGCACCAACTTGGCCGTAGTTGGCTTCCCAGGTAGCCGTGCAAGCCCCAACCTCTTTGCAAGCTCGTCGCTGAAGAATGAGTGCGACGCGCCGCAATCCAGTAACGCTTTAATCTGCCGGCGAGTCTGGCGCCCCTCGCCGTCCGCAGAACCAGCCGATAATATTTCGGCTTTCAGGAGGATCACCGGAACGCTCCCGCTTCCTTCGCTTCGCAACAATACACTCAGCAGCTCCCTAGTTGTCGAAGGACTTTCGGGGCTGGTGTTCGTTGATGCGGACGAAGCTTTCCCAGCAGATGGCCGTCCACCACTCACTGCTGGTTGCCGTTTCCCTGCTGCTTCTTCTTGCAGTCCTTCTTGTGGTGCCCGGGCTTCCCGCAGATCCAACAGTTCCCACCACGCGGCTTGCTCTGATGCTGGCCTCCTTGCACTGCGTCGATCTCCATGGGGTCGGCTTGTTGGTGCCGTGCTCGACGCTGAAAATTCTCCTGCTTTTCACGGAAACCCCCTCGATGGTAGCGTAGCGCGTCAACGCGCTCAGCTGTGGCCACCATCGCCTGGAACTCCGTGATTCCACTGAGTGCCAGCGTGCGCTGAATTTCTGCCTTCAAGCCGTCATGGTACTTGTCTGCCATCTTCGGCTCGCTCATGTCGTCGATCTCCGAGCACAACGCCAAGAAACGGCGTGTGTACTGCTACACCGAGCCGATCTGCTTCAGCTGCTTAAGCTTGTTGCGTGCGACCATGGAGGCATTCACGAGATCGAACCAATCTCTGATGGCTTGATCGAAGTGCTCCCATGTCGTCGGCACATGAGCTTCAGCTTGCCCCGCGCCCGGCTGCCACAACACGGCATGTTGCACAGCTGCATTCCCACCTCCACCTCGAGTGGCCAGCATATTCAACTGCCTCCACCACTCCAATGCTGCTTCGCGTAGCAGTGTCACCGCGAATGACACACGCACAGCATCGTCCTCTGGAGGGTGACCCAGAGCCCCAAAGTAGCTGTTCATTGCGAACAACCAGGTCCGTACGCTCACACCCTTGACTGAGGGATTGAACGCTTCCGGAGCCCTTGGCTTTGGTCTCGGCGGACTCCTTCACCGGGCCGCCCCAACCTGCCCAGCGCCAGTCCCGTCCTACATGTCAGCCATTTGCCGATTGAGCCGCTCGTTCTCCAGCTTGAGGGCTCCAAGCTGCTCTACAATCTACTGCAGGGCCTGCTCCATGGCTCTGGATGAATTTTAGCCGCTAAAGATCCCTCGAAAAAATTTGGCAGCGTTTCGGCAGCAAACAAAAAAAATTTCGGCAGCAATGCGGCTGTCCGGGACAAAAATATGACGTCTTCGAAGTGCGTGGGAGTCACCCGTCGTCTCCCGCGCGGGCACGGTAGGCCGTGTGGACGCTCTGGAAATTTAGAAATGTTTTCCAGAGGTTGGCTCGTGCGTTGGCTTCGAAGTCTGGTCCAACAATCTCCCTCTCGATCAGCCTCGACGTTGTCCGGCGTAGTCCGTGCCTTCGCTCCTTGAAGTTGGCTGAGCTCCGGCAACACTTCCACCCAACGCGTGGCTCTGGCTCTGGCTCTGATACCAGATGTGAGAGTGGGTGCTCTCTGGAGATTTAGCCTTGGTGTGTGGAGAGCACAGTCGCAGCGGAAAGATAGACTTGGAGATGTCTGGAAGCCAGAGCTGGAAAACACAGGTTAATTACAATGAACAATGTACAGGGTATTTATACTCTCTGGCCAGCTACTCTAGCCCCAGCCTACTGGTCTCCCAGCTTGCTGTAGCAAGCTACTTGCTCCTGAACCCAGTGCATCTGCTTGCACCTGAACCTGGTGCTCTACTTGCACCTAATGCCTAGTGCGAGAAATCCCCGGCCGTCCAGATCGACGGTCCCTTCTGTCTCTCGGCGAGCCGCCCCGTTGGTCGCGTATGACTCGCGGCGGTGGGTGCGGTCGTCGTGTTGCGCACGCCACCGGAGAACTGCGACCATCGCACGGTCGCAGTCACCGGTTTTACTGCAGCCGTTGACCGGGTACGTCGTCAGAGCTCCCGTCAGGGAGAACCCTTCGGCGGGTGGCGTCACCAATACGCGACTCGCCGAGGGCGCCAGCGCAACCCTCGGGTTGCGTGTTTGGAACGCCCGCTCGCAGCTGCGAGCGAAACAGCCCCTTGCACCGGCGTATTCCACACGCTGGCGCGAGTTGCTCGCTCCTCCTCCCCCCCTCGCAGCGACGGTCGAGCGGAGGTGAGCGCGACCGCTCGCACGATTTCCTAAGATGGGAAAAACGCCTGCATGCCCCCAATACTCGGACGAGGCCCCGAGTATGCCAGAAAAAAGAGGGCACTTCGTTACATTCACCCCCCCCGTCAGAGGCGCGACGTCCCGGCGCGCCTGAGATACTCCTGGAGAACAGTGTTGGTACCCCCAACATGGAAGTTGGCCTCGGGCTCCCAAGAGTTGTGCTCCGCCGGGTACCCCTTCCACTACACCAGAAACTCGCGCCGTCGTCCCCTCTGGCGGTCCGCCAGAATCTTCTCCACCTCAAACTCCTCACTTCCTTCAACTTGGACAGTAGGAGGTGGAGCTGTCCCGCGACCCTGGAAGAAGGTGTTGGGGTAACGATAGGCACGAAGCAGGGAGATGTGGAACACCGGATGGATGGTGTAGTGAGCTGGCAGCTCCAGCTTGTATGAAACGGCCGACCGCTTCTCCAGAATGCGGAACGGACCCACCCATCGCGGTTTCAGCTTGGGACTCCCAACTCCCATCAGCTGCAGGTTAGCAGAGTTCAGCATCACCTGATCTCCCACTTGGAACTCCTCCGCAGAGCGATGCNCCCGCGACCCTGGAAGAAGGTGTTGGGGTCGCGATAGGCACGAAGCAGGGAGATGTGGAACACCGGATGGATGGTGTAGTGAGCTGGCAGCTCCAGCTTGTATGAAACGGCCGACCGCTTCTCTAGAATGCGGAACGGACCCACCCATCGCGGTTTCAGCTTGGGACTCCCAACTCCCATCAGCCGCAGGTTGGCAAAGTTCAGCATCACCTGATCTCCCACTTGGAACTCCTCCGCAGAGCGATGCTTATCAGCCTGCCGCTTCTGCTGCTTCTGTGCCTTCAACAGCCGTTGCCGCACCACGTCCCAAGTGGTGGCAAACCCTTCAGCAATCTGCTGCACAGCCGGAAGAGATGTTGCCGTAGCAAGGGCGGCTGGGCTCAGTGGCTGGTGGCCATAGACCACCATAAACGGTAACTTCCCTGTGGATGCTGACACCGCTGAGTTGTAGGCGAACTCTGCCACTCCGAGCTTCTCCTCCCAACCCTCTCCATCCGGTGGGACCATGCTTCGCAGCAGCTGCTCCAATGTCTGGTTCGTGCGTTCTGTTTGCCCATCGCTCTGTGGGTGGTATGCCGTGGTCAGTTGCACTCGCGTGCCTAGCTTCTCCATGAGATCTCTTCAGAATCGTGAAGTGAAGCGTGGATCACGATCTGAGACCACCGACTGCGGCACTCCATGCAGCTTGATGACATGACTGAGGAGGAGTTGAGCTGTCCCGGCAGTTGTGATGCTCTCAGGACATGCGATGAAGTGTGCCATCTTGGAGAACCGGTCCACCACCACCAACACCGTGTTGTTGCCTTGTTGCGTCACAGGCAACCCGTCGATGAAGTAAAGCGAGATGTCTGTCCACGGCCTCTCCGGTACAGGCAATGGTTGTAGCTCCCCTGGTGGTTTGGTCCTTCGCGCCTTGATGCGTTGGCACACATCGCAGCTGCTCACAAACCTCTTACAATCAGTTGCCATTGACGACCACCAGTATTGGCGTGCCAAGGCTTTGAGCGTCTTGTCGAAGCCGAAGTGACCCGAGTAGTGGGTGTCATGTGCCTCCTCCAGCACTATGGGGTTGGCGGATCGGTCGCCCCGTCGAATGTAATCGTCTCTTAAAACCGGGTCTTTTTTACAATACTTCACAAACCGACAAAATAAGTGAAACTACAGATTCAAACCTATGTTTTTCGACCATAGCTGCTCAAAATATCACAGAACCACTTATGAAGTAAAAAAACAAAGCGAGCATGGAAGAAGAGGGACTATATCAATCAAGAGGGAGTGCAGACGTTCGACATGGCCGAATCTCGGTTATGGCATCCAGGATCCAGTCAAAGGGCCCTGTCGTTGTTGAGACTTGTCGAGAGGGCCCCATTGTTGATGAAATGGAAAGACGGGTCGCCCTGTCGAGCTGCACCATAAAACCTGGCCCCGGCGTTGAAGTGCCCTGGAGAAAAATAACATTTCATTTTGCTCGCCAATGGATTGGAGGGGTTGGTGTTGTGATTTGTGCCGTTTCTGTACAGTTTACTGTGACCACTCGGCCGTGTCCATACTCGTGCAGATCCCTGAGGCAGGCGGCCCTGGTGACACCGGCGCGGCGACAGGCGGCGGCCTACACGTCTGGAGCTGACCGACTACTGTTCCAGAGCCCCAGATGTCACCGGGACTCCTTGCTGTGCCTTCTACGTCTTGCAGGCGCCTTTCGGCGGACTGGGCATGAGACCCATTTGCATGTTTTTGCATTATATACTCGCTGTCAGTCGATGGATGCATGCATGTGACCAGTCGTTGCGTGCGTCTTTTGATTCTGCACGTCTAGGTTCAGACGGCGTAGGATTCTGACATGTGTGCGCAGAGTTACGGCCAAAACAGTGGTTTTGGGCCGGTTTTAGGACAG
>SZWC01003549.1:12890-23536 GCA_023375785.1 Penium margaritaceum
TTCTCATCGGAGTGCAGCGAAGCCCGCCACACAGGCTCCACCTCTTCCTTCATCACCCTCACAGACCATAGCATGATGCTTCTCCTTTCTCTTGTCCCTGTTGTGCTGTCTATTGGGCTCTTCTTCTTTGCTCTAAGGCGCACTCCTCGCAGTCAGCCGTGGCTTGCTTCCCTCGTCAGCCCTCAAGTGCATGGTAGGCAACATATAATGCCGTTTTCTCAGAATTTCTTTCATGGAATACTAAGTCTTGGATTCTACCAACTCCTCTGCTGCTGCGGCTGCCGCTGAAACTGCTTCTCTTCCAGCAGCAGGATAAAAGGAATGCCTTCGACTTTGGCCCTTTCGGCCTGCTGGCGTGGAGGTGGAAGAGATGGACACTTTCATCTGCGCATGTCAGGATACCTGCATGTGCAAGTTGCTAAGAAGGCTAGGGACCTTCAATCACTGGTTTCTTGCTGAGAAGCTGTGGGTGAAAACAATTGGTTTTTCTGTGCCAACGGACTGCTATTCATGATTTCAAAAACCTGTCATCTGTGTTTTAACTTCTTGCTCTGGTTTGCTGCTGGAAAGTCATGAGTTCAGATTTGGGCCTCATTGCCGTCATGTGCTTTGCCCTTAAAGTGTTCGTGGCCCAATCACACAGTGCCCAAGGAATCCATGTTTTGTGTGGGCAGCTCATCCATCCAGTTTCTCTCTTACTGGGAATGCATGAGCCATATTGAGCTTGTCTGAGGATCTTTCTGTCTTCCAATGAACAATCCTTGCGATGGTCTGATACACTGCATCCCACTGGTCAAATGCATCCTACTGGTCCACTACATCATGGAAATTTTGGTTCTTAAACAAGACTGACAATTGCTTCCTATCAGCACAGTAAAGTGAGGAGAATCCCCTGCTTTACTTCATATACAAGGTAAGATGTTATCTTCTGGATTGTGTATTGGCTGCATGTTGTGCATACTTGATAGACGGTGACCCTTTTCCTGACTTAATGCAGGTGCATGACTGGTGGACGACTGCCACCACACGTGTTACAGTGGAGGTATCCGGACAAGAAAAGCTGAGCAGCCTCGTGTTGCTTGCTGTTCAGCTTTTGAATGGCATTACAATCAACATTCCAGCTTTTCATGCACCCGTGTTGCTCTGATTCACTGCTCACTACACTACTCATTTCCTTCTGGATATGTATAGATTTGTGCATACCCCGGTACCGGGGTTGAGGGATGCATGTTGCTGGATTCTTCTGGCAGCACTATCGACCTGCCATGAGCATAACTTCTGCTGGTGTGTGTGCACTCTCCTCTTCTGATGGTGAGCTCATCCACCTATCCTGACTCAGATCATTTCTTGCCTCGGGTAGGTGAGAATGAAATTACACACCCACTTTCTGTGTAGCGTTACTTTTTTTTCTTCTTTTCTTTTTTCCCTTTCCTAAATGCCTGACCTACACTTATCATGCAACTTAGGACACAACTCATGAACGTTTGACTTGACAAGACAAAGCCCAACAAGACTAGATTCTAGACCACAGGCTATGTTATGCTATGCTATGCTACGCAATGAATGAGATTATTGAGGAACATGCAGGAAACGGGAAATGGCTGCAGAAAAGTTGGCTGCAGAGAAGTTGGCTGCAGGAGGCAAAGGGCGCCTCTCAACTCCCGGCTTTCGGTGAAGGACGTCCCCGGACAAACCACCTCACAGCACATCGTGGGGACCCTCCTTGTCCTTTGAACCAGCACCGAAGCCATAACATGCCGGCATCCAATGTTCCCTTANTTCTTGCCTTGGGTAGGTGAGAATGAAATTACACACCCACTTTCGGTGTAGCATTACTTTTTCTTTTCTTTTCTTTTTTCCCTTTCCTAAATGCCTGACCTACACTTATCATGCAACTTAGGACACAACTCATGAACGTTTGACTTGACAAGACAAAACCCAAAAAGACTAGCTTCTAGACCACGTGCTATGTTATGCTATGCTATGCTACGCAATGAATGAGATTACTGAGGAACAGGCAGGAAAGGGGAAATGGCTGCAGAAAAGTTGGCTGCAGAGAAGTTGGCTGCAGGAGGCAAAGGGCGCCTCTCAACTCCCGGCTTTCGGTGAAGGACGTCCCCGGACAAACCACCTCACAGCACATCGTGGGGACCCTCCTTGTCCTTTGAACCAGCACCGAAGCCATAACATGCCGGCATCCAATGTTCCCTTAATGTCCGTAGCGTCTGCTGAAAGACTGTGTCTCGAATCAGCAGTGAGGATGATCATGTTTGGGAGTCAGTGCACCATCATGGCCGCCATGAAGGCGGGCAGGTAGAGCAGCAATGCAAGGAAGAGGCGGTGCGTGGTGGCTGTGGATGTGCTGCGTAGGAACGGCATCAAAGTTGCACGCAATGCCGCACACAATTCTGTTGACTCGACGGCAAACGGGAGCGTGGTCATCCCCGCATCATAGGCCAAGCCACTGAGACGGAGGAGGTAGACGCAGTTGCAGAGGGCTGCTGCTGCAGTTCTGCGGCCGGTGCCATCATACGTTGTGGCATAAAGCATACGGTAGCCTCCCTGCGCATAGTCATTAGGGCACATCCACACGAGCGTGACAAAGTGCGGACGCTGCCAGAGGTAGAGCACGCCGGCACACCCACGCGCCTGCGTCCAGACTGCCGCCCAATGCTATGGCCCACCACAGTAGAGGAGCTATGGCGCCGACAACGGCACCCACCCATGTGTTGACAGGGTGCAGCTGCTTGAGCGGCGTGTACACCAATGCGTACAGCTCAATGTTACCGCCTGCCAGTGCCACCGCCGTCAAGTTTGTCTTGGATTCCAGCAGTGCCACTCCGGACGCACCCACAACCACCGCCCACGCCAGCGCGTGGGGCACACTGATGCAGCAGGACGGCAGCGGGCGCTTAACCGTGTGCTTCATTTGGCTGTCGCTGGCCACCTCCATGGCCTGGTTGAAGCTGTTGGCCGACGGCACCGCCATCAGCGTCCCCAGCGTTGTCCACCTGCACTGCGCCCAGTAGACGCTATCGCCGTTCCCCATCACATACCCTGCGACCACCGTCGCCACCACCATCAGAATCAGTCCTGTTTTTGAGATCTCATAGTATTAGCGGCTGTAGTGCGCCACATTTGCAAGGATCCTCCTCCCACTGCTGGCTCCTACAGCTTCAGCTGCTACTGCATGTCAACCGGCCTGAGGCAAACGGACTAGAAAACAGGGCCGACACAATAGCACCTGCCGTCCGCTCCTAGCATTTCAGCTAGGAGAGGATATCACCCTCAAGATCACGGTTCCACACTAAGCAGTTCCTAGGCAATCGCTTGCTAGCAACTGTGTCCACTTAACACTTGGTCACTTTCGCGCGAGGTGCTAGTCAAAGACTTGCTCCTGGGGCTTAGACCAACCAGTGTCTTCTTTATACTGTTCCTTAGTTGGACAACTCTGTGAGGAGCATCTAAGGCCAGATTGTGTAATTAGAATGAGGAATGAGCCTGGTACATATAGTCCTAGGCCTGGCTTCTAAGGTGTGTGGGTAGTGACACTTTTGGGGTGGTCACTCCACACCACCTCACCAGTCCGCCAATTGGCGCATCCACTGACCGCCAAGTGGCGCACTCTCCTCATGCATGGAGAAATGTCTAAGAAACTTCCCCTGTGCTAGAAGGTCAAAAAACCTCCTGCGCACATCAAGGCTCGATCGCAGGACCTGTTGTCCCTAAGTCCAACATGCTATCCGTTGCGCTACACTTCTGGTGTCTCGCTTGGACTTGCACCACGAACAAGGTTTGGGGGACTTACTCCAAGGGAGCAGTGCATGCCCAACCTGTCCGTCAACCCATAGCAGTGGCCATGGGGCATAGAAGAACAACAATCTCTCCCTTGCACCGTAGGCCACCTGGTGTGGTAGTTTTCTTCGGCATGAACCTGTAGCTCTACGTTGTGTTTGTGCATGTCAAGTTTTTTTTTTTTTCTTTAGTTCTCATCTCTTGCATCCACCATGCCGACTCCTCGAGCCCCTACAACATGCAAATCACTGTCTAGCGGCTTTGTCAAGAAGTCCGCAAGCATTTTCTTGGTTGCGATGTGCTCCAGTTCCACGACACCCTTGGCGATAAGGTCACGTGAGTAGTGGTACCGAATATCGATGTGCTTTGTACGCCGGGAGATCATGTCGTCCTCTGCCATAGCCATGGCACTTTGGTTGTCGATGCGGATGACCGTTGCCTCCTCTTGTGGTGCCTTGATCTCATCAAGCAAACTGTGAAGCCACTGTGTTTCTTTGCACACTTCAGAGAGTGCAATGTACTTCGCCTCAGCAGTAGAAAGTGAGACGCAGTCCTGCTTCCTGCTTGCCCACAAGACCGCACCACCGTTGAGAAGACAAACAAACCTTGAGGTGGACTTCCTGTCATCAATCCGTCCTCCCCAGTCCGCGTTAGTGTAGCATGTCAGCCGCAGCAAATCTGATCCTTCTAGACCTCCAAACCGGAATCCGACGTGCCGAGTCTTTTTGAGGTAGCAAAAAATCCGCTTCACGACTTGCCAATGTTCTGGCCCAGGGTTGGCCACAAACCTGCTCACCTGACCCACTGCAAAAGCAATGTCAGGTCGTGTTCCCACTATTGCATACATGAGGCTTCCAACGGCGGACTGGTATGGAATGTTTTGCATCTCCCGCCGGTCTGCCTCGTTGCTTGGTGACATGGAGGAGGAGAGCTTGCAGTCGGAGGGCATGGGGGNAGCCCGTACAACGCCTTCACCAGCTTGCACACCTTACCCTCGGGTGCTTTGACACCTTCCGGTACCTCCATTAGCACCTCCTTGTCGAGCTTCCCATAAAGGAAGGCTGTCTTCACATCCATCTGGTGGATCTCAAGGTCTTTGGCGGCAGCGACAGCAAGCAGGGACCTGATGGAGGCAAACGTGACGACCGGTGCGAAGGTCTCATCGTACTCAGAACCTGCGCGCTGTGAGAACCCTTTCGCCACGACCCTTGCCTTGTACTTGTCGATGCTATCATCTTGCTTCCGCTTCAACCTGAGCACCCACTTTGAGCCCACCACGTGAGCGTTAGCGGGTCTGTCCACCAGCACCCATGTGCCATTTTCTTCGATGGACGCGAGCTCGCTGTCCACCGCCTCCTTCCACTTGGCCGCATCGGGCCTTGCCAGCGCTTCAGCCATAGTGAGCGGCTCTCCCTGAGCCAAACAGGACCAGCTCAGTCCAGTCCAGCTTCCAGTGTCAGCGTCGTACTTTGGAGTTTGTTTTCTTTGTCGTGTGCTGCGACGTTGCATTGCTGGTGGATGTTTGCCATGCTGTTGCTCCTGTGGTGTTGGCTGCCCTGGAGTTGAATTTTTCTCTTTTGAAGAGCCACTGGCCTCCGAGCTGGTCTCAGAGGCCTCGGACGTCTCCGACTCTGTGTCGGAGCTCGCCGCTGCGTCAGCCTGCGCAGCCGCTCCCCCTGGCACACCACTCTTCTTCACGGCCTGCCGCACTGGCACCACTTGCCAGTTTTCAGGAGCTTGATCTCTTGACTCTAGCAACACCAACCACTCTCCCTGTTTTGGAGCTTCCGTGGGATCAAGCATCTCTTCCTTACCTGGTTTCCTCTCGTCAAAGGTGACATCCCGGCTGGTGATGAGTCTTCTTCCTGCCAGGTCCCACAAGCGATATGTTTTGTGGGCCGTCTCATAGCCCACCATAATGCACTTTTCTGCTCTTGAATCCAGCTTGCCGGCACCCTCACCCGCCTGGACCTTTGCCCATGCGGTGCAGCCGAATACTTTCAGGTGTGATGCGTCCGGCTTCTTCCCTGACCAAACTTCTTGAAGTGTCATCTGTTGCTTTCCCTTCTTCTTTCCGCGCCTGCCCAGAGCAGCCGCAGGAGTCAGGTTGACGAGATAGCATGCCGTTCTTGCCGCTTCTGCCCAGAACCGCGGTGGAAGCTTTGCATCGAAGAGCATGCTTCGCACCATGCCGAGGATGGTCTGATTCATTCGTTTGGCAACACCATTGCTCTGCGGCGTGTAAGGCGTTGTGGGCTGGTGGTTGATCCCATGTTGCCGCAACCAGCCCTTGCATGCCTTGTACTCTCCGCCGTTGTCGCTTCGCATCCCTTTGACTCTCTTTCCGGTCTGTCGCTCCACCATGGCGACAAACTCCTGCAACTTTTCTCTGACCTCTCCCTTTGTTTTAAGGAAGAAGATCCACACCTTGCGGCTGTGGTCGTCTATGAAGGTCAGAAAACACTTGCTACCACCGTTTGATGCCGTGCGAAAGGGTCCGCACACGTCGGTGTGAATCAGGTCAATGGCTGATTCTACGCGGCGACCATTGCGCTCAAAGCGAGTTCGCTTGGTCTTGCCTTGGAGGCAAGGTTCACACAGGCTGCCACACTCAACCGCATCCTTCTTGCAACCATCCATGCCACGGACCAGCTGTTGTTGCTGAATGACTTGGAGCGTGCTGTTTGCAACGTGCCCAAAGCATCTGTGCCACAGATCAGTGTCTTCGTCCTTTGCGGCAGAGGATGCTTTTTCACTTCTTCTTGGTGTGCTCTCCTGTGTTGGTGTCGAGACCACTGCCTCCGCTGCACCCGCATGACCCTCGTCTTCCGAGGTCTTTGCTGCCGTTGTCTGCAATACGTAGAGTCCGTCAACCCGTGCAACCTGTGCCACGAGATCTTTGTTGGCATAGAGGACCTTGATGTCCTCGTTCCTGGCGATGACCGTCTTCTTCTGTGTGAACACCACTGTCATGTCGTTGTCCGTTATCTTTGACACACACAGAAGGTTTGCCGCAAAGGAGGGCATGTAGACCATGTCACGTAGCCGTAAATCCCTCTCTGCACCATTAAGGTTGATGCTCACTAGCTTGTCTCCCACGCCCTTTGCGTTGACGACACTGCCGTTTGCACATCTGCATCGCCGATCGGTGGGGCCAATGGAGACAAATCCAGCCTAGTCGTTGCTGGAGTGATGATCGGTGCCGGAGTTGAGCCCAAAAGCTCCTGGCCTGAGCAGTGCCGCTCCTTTTGCTGGAGGCGTGCTCTGTGCCATCATGTTGGTGGCTTCTTTGCCACCCTTTTTGTTGCCTTTGTTCCCACCGCTTCCGCCGTCTTCCTTCTTTGGCGACCTGCACTCTCTTGCCCAGTGCCCACGTTTGCCGCAGTTGCGGCAGTTACCCTATCGCTTGGGAGCCTTCCCGCCATTGTTGCCTCCGCCGCCACCGCTTCCGCTGCCGCCTTTCTGACTAGAGGCTGACCCTTTGCTCCCGCGGCCACCGTAGCGTGCGGCATAGGCTGAGAAGTTAGCCTCACTTCTGTTGCGGCGCATGGCCTCGTTTTGCACGTACTCGGACACTGCCGTGTACGTCAGGTTGTCCTCCTTCCAGCCGCCCATGACGGTGATCATTGGACTCCAGCTCTCCGGTAGCGCCATGAGGAGGATCATGGCTTGCATGTTCTCGTCAAGGTNATCGCGTTGCTGAGGAATGACATTACAATATCATTTCGATCCATCCAAGCCTCATGCTCAGATGTGCCTTCCGCGGGAACCTGCTCCTCTCCCTTCAGTAGTTTGATAAAGCTGCGCACTTTCATCGCCAAGTCAAACTGCCATTTCCAAAGGGGGAAGTCAATCCCCTCGAAAATGGGGATTCCTCCCAGGGGTCCAAGACCTTGCGGCAGTGACATAGCACTCACATTTGCTCCAGTGGTCTGCCCTGTGGTAGCCACTGTTGAGCTTGAGGACTGCCCTGCGGCAGCCCCCACTCCTCCCGATGGGTCAACCATTTTTGTTGCCCTTGTCTGCTTCCCATGTCTCTGCTGCGTTGAGGCCGATGTAGGCTGATGTTAGCTGATGTCTGCTACCAGTTTTAGGATGCAGATCCGTTGCTTACCCCTCCAGCCGATGTTGACCTGGAGACAGAGAATATATCTACACCAACACACCCAGGGTCTTGCCACCAAGGGCAGAGCTTGTCCTGGTTGGGACACAAGGGTCGTGCCTCCAAGGGCAGAGCTTGTCCTGGTTGGGACACAAGGGTCGTGCCTCCAAGGGCAGAGCTTGTCCTTAGTCCCTGTGTGCTAAGTGCAGACCAAGCCGTTGGAGCTGATGAAGCTGATGGAGCTGATGGAGTTGATCGAGCCGGCGTGTGCACCTGGAGAGAATGTACGAGAGTTGAGCGAAGCGTGCCTTACAACTGGTCACTGTGGGCCCATAACCCTTTGTCAACCGGCCTGAGGCAAACGGACTAGAAAACAGGGCCGACACAATAGCACTTGCCGTCCGCTCCTAGCATTTCCGCTAGGAGAAGATATCACCCTCAGGATCACGGTTCCACACTGAGCAGTTCCTAGGCAATCACTTGTTAGCAACTGTGTCCACTTAACACTTGGTCACTTTCGCGCGAGGTGCTAGTCAAAGACTAACTCCTGGGGCTTAGACCAACCAGTGTCTTCTTTGTACTGTTCCTTAGTTGGACAACTCTGTGAGGAGCATCTAAGGCCACATTGTGTAATTGGAATGAGGAATGAGCCTGGTACATATAGTCCTAGGCCTGGCTTCTAAGGTGTGTGGGTAGTGACACTTTTGGGGTGGTCACTCCACACCACCTCACCAGTCCGCCAATTGGCGCATCCACTGACCGCCAAGTGGCGCACTCTCCTCATGCATGGAGAAATGTCTAAGAAACTTCCCCTGTGCTAGAAGGTCAAAAAACCTCCTGCGCACATCAAGGCTCGATCGCAGGACNTGTTGTCCCTAAGTCCAACATGCTATCCGTTGCGCTACACTTCTGGTGTCTTGCTTGGACTTGCACCATGAACAAGGTTTGGGGGACTTACTCCAAGGGAGCAGTGCATGCCCAACCTGTCCGTCAACCCATAGCAGTGGCCATGGGGCATAGAAGAACAACACTGCAGTCACCATGGCAGGAGATGCAGCCTGCATGAGGGCTGCTGCACCCTCGACAGAAACAGCTCATGCTGCGCTACCAGAAGTGGTGGAGAAATCTGCTGTACTGCCAGCGGCAGCAGCAGCAGAAGTGGCGGCAGCAGCAGTGGACGGTTGTTATGAGGTTTGTGTTGCCAATTGTCTGACCCCACGGACAACTCTGGTTGTGCGTTAGTAGAATACAAATGAGGGAAAGAGGAAATGAGTGGATGAAACAAGAGCTGAGCAGCCAATCTTCAAACATTGTGTGAGAGACTATTTACTTGTGTGGCAATTTTTTTGTCCTGCTGAAGATTAAGAGCACAAGGAGGGGTGTGGCACACCACAATTTGCTACATGGATGTGACAGAAGTGGCGGAGGTCGGAAAAACATTCACCAGTTGTAAATTGCATTCCGTAGCATTCATCATGCCCTGTTGGGCTACGAACCTACTCATTGATTTTATTTTTGATTGTAGGCGCTTACCTATTTTTTGTTCATTTGCTCATTCCTTTGTGATTTTGTAAGAGGAGATAATGGGCCTAAAGCAGTGGAACATCACTTCTGGACGTGCAGTCTTGAGTATGTTTTCTCCTGATATTGAGGAAGGCTACCAAATTTCGAACAAAGTTCACCCCATGTCACACCGAACAAGTGGGGGGTGCCAATGGAGTAGTTCCAGGTCAACAATATGTGAAGTTTGTGGCATCTCGTGGCAGCAGGAGTGTAAAAGTAGAAAGTAGAGTCGCGTGTGTCACTGGATGTGGAGAAAAAGTATTGAAGCTGAATGGCAAACCGGTTTCGGCTCGAAAGCCTTCATCAGTGCCTGATGGCTACAACAAAGAAATGCACATCCATTTGTACTAACACAGCGACTAGAGAAATCAAAGAGAGCTACGCGCGTGCAGCTTGTCCATCCAAACTGGGCCTTGGGAGCATCAGTCGGTCTGCTCGGTCAGGGGCCTGAGCGGGGACTGCTGGCGATTTTGCACAAACAAGGTGTTTTTTTCAGGCTATTGAGGAAGGCTACCAAATTTCGAGCGAAGTTCACCCCATGTCACACCAAACAAGTGGGGGGTGCCAATGGAGTGGTTCCAGGTCAGGCTCTGAGGGGAGAGTGCAAATTTGTTCATAATCAATTCAGCTTTGAAGTAATCCAGGACCATAGATGTTTTAGAGGATTTGCTTGCTTACGAATTCCAATCATTTGTAATGAGTTTTAATATAAACACCTTTGTTGCAGGCATTTTGCTCAATCATTTCTTTTTTTTCACTATGATGTTGCCAATACAATGGGAGCAGTGCCACGTGTTCCTTGAATCATTTAATAGATCAGATTTGGCACACACTCAAACATCTGCAAACCATGCCAAGTTGTTTTTCCTCCCGCTTTCTGCCATGCTATCATAGAATCAAAGTCAAAATCAATGTGCAGGTGGGCCTCAATGTATACATTTCAACATGTAGCATGAGGTGCTTCCTTATTGACACTGTATTTTCCTAGCAAGGATTATGTCCTGTTGTAAAGCAATAGAAGCAGGAGGCTTGTAGTGCACATAGCATTTCATCAAAGTAAAACAGAAATGGGAGCATTTAGAAACTATTTGGCAAGCTCTGGATTCTATCGTGTCTCAGTATGGGTGCATGCTCCCAGCAGGAATTCTGTATGGTTGAAGATGGAGAGCATCGGAAGTGTTGTGGT
>SZWC01003549.1:23656-36664 GCA_023375785.1 Penium margaritaceum
TGCCACATATCACTATGTCATCTTAGAAACCATAGTGGCATTCAGAAGTGAATCAATGAAAGTTAATTTAAATAGTGTAGGGTCATGTAGGTCGCAATTGACGGTGTGTTTCTGTCAAAAAGATTTATTGCTGTTGCTGAGCATGAGCACTCGGGTGGGTGTGGTAAACCATGGATTTTTGTGATAGGAAGAATTGGAACGTGGAATTAGGATTTCCTTAATGAACAGTGATTTTTTCCAACAACAGTTGCATATGATTGTGGAGTAAGAGCCCCAGGGGAGCTGTGGTGCACCTGAAATTGTTGCATCACCATGATTGCAAGGGAAATGTTCAGAAATCAGTCAAAACATTATAAACTGTGGTGTATACCATTATCCATGCCTCATGTGCCACTGCATTTGCCAACAAAGGTTCTTTGCAGTTGCTGAGCAAGAGCGCAAAGGGCTGTTGCACAACAAACATGATTGTGAAAGAACAATGGAATTGGGGACATCTGAAGAACTTGATGCACATGAAAAGCATTGTAGAGAATTTGGCGTAGCCTTGTTGACTTTTGATTTGCCTTGTGAAGGATTATGTACGGCTGCAGAGCAGTACTGCTGCAGAATTTGCTTTGCATGATTAGTTATTACATCAATGCAACAAAACTCTGATGGCTGCAAGAAGAAACCTTCAAGTCAATTGGCATTTTCCTTGCAGCACCAGCACAGGAAGTCCCAGAATCTTGAATTTCTTTCGGTCGAATTCACTGACACAAATTGAAAAGAGGATTCCGTTCTTAGGTCTCTGACACCTGCTTTGTGCAGAAGGCTCCCAGCCTAAAGTAGACCGTTACTCTCCTCATCCAGGGTCATCTTTCTTTCATTGTGCTCCACTAAGAGGAAGAAGAAGATGATAGCCCTTGCTGCCACCACTATTGTTGCAACCAATGGTTCTGCTCTGCCCTCTCATGCAGACAAGAACGTTCTCAGTGGTCGGGGCATTGACCTGCCCCATGGCCTGAGTGCCACTGGCTTTTCCTGGATCATTTCTTCCATCTTTACCACCATCTGGGCTCTATGATTTGTCTACTCTTCACTTCTGAATGAGTGATAAGGACTTTGCTCTCGGCTTGTATACTTGGATTATGTGCTTTAACACAGTTTTTTGTTCATTATCCAACACGTCACCTTCTTAACCAATTTGAAACCGCACATAAACGACTGCATTCCAAAGAAAATCAGTGCGCCATACATTACATCATGTCATGTTAAGATTTCTCTTGGTGGGAAACAAGCAAGAACGCTGTGAGGTTCGTGGCACACAAAAAAATATTGAGTCGGGTCATTGGGAATACAGACAGTCAATGAATAGTAGTTTACGATCACTTTATCATTTTGCTGAAAAATACATTGTGTATCTTGGTCATACTATAGTACGTGATGGTCGGTTTGGCTCTCCAACTTTGCAATGGTGAAGATTGGCTGGCGACCAGCCTGGAGCTGGCCGCCAGCCAGCCTGGCGGCCAGCCAATTGTCCAGAAACCAGTCAGGTGACCAGTGCTCACCCAGCCGCGGATTGAGCATCAGCTGCTTGATCGGTGGCCAGGAGAAAGCAAGGCCTTGAGGTCCAAAGCCACTGGCCTTAAACCCTCAATCTTGCTCTCCCCTCCTCACTGTCAATGCGCCGGATGGCAACGGTCTAGAAAACGGGTCCCGACATGGGAGGCCGCCAACCGCTCTTGGTATTGCAACCAAGATAACATATCACCCTCGAACGAGGGATCCACACTTTAGGTTTGTTTGGTTTGCAACCTCACAAAGTCCGCATGTTGGTCTTTAGTGTCTACCTTTGGTTGGACACTCTGTGAGGAGTCTCAAAGGCAAGAACTATGAATGGATGCATGCAAGGTATAGGCTTTTATACCTGCAGAGCTTTGCTAAAGCCTGTGCTTATAGTGGCTCCACCTACAGTCCTACTTGGTGCGTCCTTAGACCGCCAAGTGTCATCCTCAAGACAGGCTCAAGTAAGCTTCCTAGAAGCTTCCTGTCCCAGTTTTGGCCACAAAGACAATTGCAGCCGTCGCAGGGTTTGAGAACCCGCAACCTCTTCTTTCAGACTCCGGTGCCTATTCAACCAAGCCAAAAAGGTGTGGTTCCTATGATGGGCCACAGAGGACATATCCATTATGGGCAGTGCATTCCTGGCCCATCTCAGAACAGACCAAGGGGACATACTCCATAGAGCAGTGCATGCCTTGTCAGTATGTGTAGCTAGCCAGCTAGGCAGTGGACAAGGTGCATCCTATTTCAACAAATCTCTCCCTTGCACCTCTGTCCATCTGTCGCTTACTGGGCTCCATCAATGCCTTGGGGCTCACCCTTCCTCTGCCNCAACCTCTTCTTTCAGACTCCGGTGCCTATTCAACCAAGCCAAAAAGGTGTGGTTCCTATGATGGGCCACAGAGGACATATCCATTATGGGCAGTGCATTCCTGGCCCATCTCAGAACAGACCAAGGGGACATACTCCATAGAGCAGTGCATGCCTTGTCAGTATGTGTAGCTAGCCAGCTAGGCAGTGGACAAGGTGCATACTATTTCAACAAATCTCTCCCTTGCACCTCTGCTCATCTGTCGCTTACTGGGCTCCATCAATGCCTTGGGGCTCACCCTTCCTCTGCCGCACTCCTCATGCCAAATCCACGAATGCCTGCATAGTGCAAGCCGCTCTCCAGTGACTTGGTCATGCAGTCAGCAAGCATGCTCTTCATTCCACAGTGCAACAAGTCCACCACGTTCTTTGTGACCAGGTCACGTGAGTAGTGGTAACGTATGTCCATGTGCTTCGTTCACCAGGAGGTCATCTCGTCTTCAGCCATCAAGATGGCGATCATATTGTCCACATGTACAACCGTGGCATCCTTCTGTGACACTGTCATTTTGCCAAGCAGGCTACGCAGCCATTGAGTCTCCTTGCACACCTCAAACAGAGCAACGTACTCTGCCTCGGCCATGGACACGGAAACACAATCCTGCTTCCTGCTGGCCCATGAGATGGCAGCGCCATTCAAGATGCACACGTATCCAGAGGTAGATTTTGTGCGTCAAGATTTCCTCCCCAGACAGCGTCGGTGTAGCACTTCAAGCAAAGGGGGTCCGTTCCTTCTTGGCCTCCAAGGACGAGGCCCATGTGACGTGTCTTCTGCAGGTAGCGCAAGATGCGCTTGACTGCCTACCAATGTTGCGGCCCAGGGTTGGCCACAAATCTGCTCACTTGTCCCACAGTATAGCAGATGTCTGGACGAGTCCCTACCATGGCGTACATGATGCTACCCACGCCGGACTGGTAGGGGATGTCTTGCATCTCCCTTTGTTATGCTTCATTGCTTGGCGACATGGAGGCCTTCAGCTTTGTGTCGGTCGTCCTTGGGGTGCTGACAGGTTTGTAGTCTTCCATGTGGTAGCGCTTCAGTACCTCACCGATGTATTTGGTTTGGTTGAGTTCGATGGTGCCTGCTACTCGGTTGCGGTGGATGGCAATCCCGAGATAGTACTCGAGAGGACCCATGTCCTTCATCTTGAACCTTTTGCTGAGGTCAGACATCAGCTCATCCAGCAGCTCGACCGAAGACGAGCAGATGATCAGATCATCCACGTACAGCGCAACCAGCATCAGCCCTCTCCCATCATCGCACACGTACATGCTCGGGTCATTTTGGCAATGCGCGAAGGAGAGGTTGGTCATGAAACTGTCCATCTGTTTGTACCACATCCTTGGGGCCAGTTTCAGCCCGTAGAGCGCTTTCACCAACTTGCACACCTTGCCCTTGGGAGCTTCGACTCCTTTGGACACCTCCATCAGCACTTCCTTGTCAAGCATCCCATAAAGGAAAGCTGTCTTGACGTCCATCTGGTGTATCTCCAAGTTCTTTGTAGCTGCAATGCCAAGAAGACAGCGGATGGAGGCAAAGGTCACGACGGGCGCGAACGTCTCATCGTACTCGGAGCCCGGGTATTGAGAGAACCCCTTAGCCACTACCCTTGCCTTGAACTTGTCGATGCTGCCGTCTTGCTTCTTCTTCACTCGGAGGATCCACTTGGATTGCACCACGTGGGCCTTGTCGGGCCTATCCACCAGCACCCACGTGTCGTTCTCGGCAATGGACGTGAGGTCGCTATCCACTGCCTCCTTCCACTTGGCCGCATCTTGGCCATTCATCGCCTTCGCCACTATGGATAGCTCTCCCTTAGCCATGCACGACCAGCTAATGCTGGTCCAATCATCCTCATACCGCAAAGGTGCTCTCTTTGGTCACAAACTACGCCGAGGTAGTGGTGCGGCTTCTTGCTTTGGTGCTGGTGCTTCCACAGGTGGTGGTTTGTCGTCGTCGTCGTCGTCGTCATCAGAAGAGTTGTCAAACTCCAAGTCAGACTCAAAAGTGCCGGACGCCTCTGTATCCGCGTCCATGTCAGATGCTGCATCATCATCCACAGCTACTCTCCTATTCCCACCACCTGCTAGCAAAGCGAGTCAGTTGTCGGGTGCTTGGTCTCCGGACTCAAGCAACACTATCCACTCTCCCGCTTTGGGAGCGAGGTTTGGGTCCAGCAGCTCTCCCTTTTCAAGGGTGCGTTCGTCAAACACAACATTCTGGCTCCTCACAAGCTTGCCTGCTGCCTGGTCCCAAAGTTGATAGGCTTTGTGTGATGTGTTGTACCTAACCATGACGTACTTCCTGGAACGTGCGTCCAGCTTGCCTCCACCTTCTCCCGACTGGATCTTCACCCATGCAGTTGACCGAGACACCTTTAGATGAGATGCGTTGGGTTTCTTTCCCCACCAAGCTTCTTATGGGGTCTTCAACTGCTTGTCTTGCTCCTTTCCATGCTTTAGCACGGCGGTTGCTGGTGTGAGGTTCAAGAGGTAGCAAGCCGTTGATGCTGCTTTAGCCCAAAAGCGAGGTGGGAGCTTGGCGTCGAAGAGCATGCTTTGCACCATGCCGAGTAGGATCTGGTTCATCCTCTCGGCAACGCCGTTGCTGTGGGGGTTGTAAGGGGTGGTTTGCTCGTGGCGGATGCCATGATGCTTGAGCCAAGGCTTGCATTCCTCGTACTCACCCCCGTTGTCACTTCGGAGCGTCTTCACTTTCTTGGACATTTGCCGCTCCACCATGGCGACGAACTCGAGGAGCTTCTCCTTGACCTCTCCCTTTGTTTTGAGGAAGTAGATCCACAACTTCCGGATGTGGTCTTCAATGAAGGTCAGGAAGTACTTGCTTCTTCCGTTAGACAGTGTGCGGAAGGGTCCACACACGTCATTGTGTATCAGCTCCAAGACATGCTGTGCTCGTTGACCTCCTCTCCCAAACGGCTTCTTCTTTGCCTTCGCTTGGAGGCATGGTTCACACAATATACACCCTTTGCCATGCTTCATGGTGCACCCTTCCATTCCGTGGACTACCTCTTCCTCCTGCATCTTTTGCACCGTGGTGTTGGCCACGTGGCCAAATCGCCGATGCCACAGCTCATCATCAGTGTCCTTGGTTGATGTGGCGGCCGCAGCGGTCGCCGGTGGTGCATCCTTTGGCTCCGGTACCACTGTCTTGGTGGCACATGCAAGTCCCTCATCCGACGCCTTGGTGACTTTGGTTTGAAGCACGTACAGGCCGTCGACTCTTGGAACTTGAAGCATGAGATCGTCTTTGGTGTACAAAATCTGGATGTCCTCATTTTTTAGGGCCACCGCTTCCTTCTTGGTGAACACCACTGTCATGTTGTTGTCAATGATTTGTGACACGGAGAGCAAGTTGGCTGCAAAGGAGGGCATGTACACCACCTTTTGAAGGTTGACTGCCTTCTCCAGAGTGTTCACGTTCAACGTGATCACCTTGTCCACTTCGCCCATGCCTTGGATGACGTCGCCGTTTGCACACTTGATGCGCATGACAGATTCGGCCATGGAGACAAATCCACCCTTCTCTTTTGATGAGTGGTGGTTGGTGCCCGAGTCAAGGGCGAATGCCCCGGGCCTAAGGATCGCTGCCCCCTTCATGGGCAGCCCCCTAGCCATCATGTTGGTGAGCTCCTTCTTCTCCTTTCCACCTTTGTTCCCGCCTTCTTTCTTGGGACTACGGCAGTCCCTAGCCCAGTGCCCAGCCTTGCCACAGTTGTGACAGTTGCCGGGCTTCTTGGAACTCTTCCCGCCACCNCCATGGCTTGGACGACGTCGCCGTTTGCACACTTGATGCGCATGACAGATTCGGCCATGGAGACAAATCCACCCTTCTCTTTTGATGAGTGGTGGTTGGTGCCCGAGTCAAGGGCGAATGCCCCGGGCCTAAGGATCGCTGCCCCCTTCATGGGCAGCCCCCTAGCCATCATGTTGGTGAGCTCCTTCTTCTCCTTTCCACCTTTGTTCCTGCCTTCTTTCTTGGGACTACGGCAGTCCCTAGCCCAGTGCCCAGCCTTGGCACAATTGTGACAGCTGCCGGGCTTCTTGGAACTTTTCCCGATACCATTGCCTTTCCCTCCACCGCCACTGCTTCCGCTGTTGCCTTGACTGGAGCGAGAGCTTGCACCTTGTCCACCGAAGCGAAAGGCATAGGCTGAAATGTTTGCCTCACTGCCACTGCCTCGCATGGACTCGTTGCGGACGTGTTCGGTGACAGCCTCATACGTCAGATCTGCCTCCTTCCAACCGCCAAATACAGTGATCAAGGACCCCTAGCTTTCTGGCAGCACCATTAGAAAGATCATGGCATGCATGTTGGAGTCGAGATTCCATTCCATTTGCTGGACCTCTTGCAACACGTTGTCGAATGACTGAAAAAATGCGGGTATAGATTCTCCTTCGCTCACCCTCATCAACCTTTGGACGATGAAGAGTCAGTTTGCTAGACATTCGATTGATGCACGCGTGCGAGTTTTGCGTAGGTCTCGGCAGCCAACGTGCATCCTGTGATGTGGAAGTGTTGAGTCTTGTTGATAGACGTCACAAGAATGGCAAGAGCCATGTTGTTCTTCATCGTCTATGCTGTAAGGTCAGCCGCATGAACCGTCACGGTCGCATTGGCTGGTGCTATCTCGATCCCTTTTAGGATGTCGAGGTAGCTACGCACGTTCATGACAATCTCAAACTGCCATTTCCACAAGGGAAAACCTGTCCCCGTCAATTTGGACATACCCGCCTCAAGGCGGGTTGGAGTCGGATCCGCCATTTCTTGCATTTGCTTGTCTTCTCTTCTTTGCTGCTACTCTGCTTTGTTGAGGCCGATGAGACTGATGAGGCTGCTGACAGCGACTGTTGTCAAAAGGTGCAGTTGATTCCGTTGCATACCCCTCCCGTCGATGATCGCCTAAGGCGATGGTGCCGTCGTGAGAGAACGGAGTCGAGGTCGTACCACCTTCTAGAAAGGGGTAGAGCTTAGTCCCGTTGGGGCTCGAGGGTCATGTCCAACATGGACAAAGCTGTTGCTCGTCCCCTAGTCTGCCATGTCGGCGCACCCTACCTGAAGAAGCCGATGGAGCTGATGGAGGAGATGGAGCCGTCCGATGGTCGTGTTCCTGTTGTATCTGTGCGCCCTGCAAGACCATGAGCTAGTCGGTCTTGGAAGCGTGTCTTGGAACCGAAGGGTTGTGGGCCCATAACCCTTTGTCAATGTGCCGGATGGCAACAATCTAGAAAACGGGTCCCGACATGGGAGGCCGCCAACCGCTCTTGGTATTGCAACCAAGATAACATATCACCCTCGAACGAGGGATCCACACTTTAGGTTCATTTGGTTTGCAACCTCACGAAGTCCGCATGTTGGTCTTTAGTGTCTACCTTTGGTTGGACACTCTGTGAGGAGTCTCAAAGGCAAGAACTGTAAATGGATGCATGCAAGGTACAGGCTTTTATACTTGCAGAGCTTTGCTAAAGCTTCTGCTTGTAGTGGCTCCACTGGAGCCAAACCTCAACCTACAGTCCTACTTGGCGCGACCTTAGACCGCCAAGTGTCATCCTCAAGGCAGGCTCTAGTAAGCTTCCTAGAAGCTTCCTGTCCCAGTTTTGGCCACAAAGAAAATTGTGGCCATCGCGGGGTTTGAGCCCGCGACCTCTCTTTTCAGACTCCAGTGCCTATTCAACCAAGCCAAAATGGTATGGTTCCTATGATGAGCCACAAGGGACATACCCATTATGGGCAGTGCATTCCTGGCCCATCTCAGAACAGACCAAGGAGACATACTCCATAGAGCAGTGCATGCCTTGTCTGTATGTGTAGCTAGCCAGCTAGGCAGTGGAAAATGTGCATACTATTTCAACACTCACCACAGCAAGCGACGAATGACGCAGGGAGGGACTGAGTGTGAAAGAGGGAGAGAGGGAAAGCGATAAAGATAGAAGAGAAAGGAGAGCTAGATGGAGAGAGAGAGAGAGGGAGGGAGGGAGGGAGGGAGGGAGGGAGGGAGAGAGATATATATGTATATATATATATAGAGAGAGAGAGAGAGAGAGAGAGAGGAGAGAGAGAGAGAGAGAGAGAGAGAGAGAGAAGGCGAGAGAGAGAGAGAGAGAGGGAGAGAGAGAGAGGAGAGAGAGAGAAAGAGAGAGAGGTTGTGTTGATGTCCATCAATGGATGTCATGCTTGATAGGCAGAGTTAAACACTACGCCCAAATAGCATGGTTTTTGCATCCATTGACATGAAATCCTGTTTAGTAAATCTGGATACATCAGGGTCGTACCATCACATATTGTGAAGTTGAGATCCTTGAAGATATTCCATTGCTTCTTTCCGCATTTGCACTGGAAATCCTTCCTCACAATTTGATTTTCTGGTGCACCATTCTCCGCGTACTCCTGGATGAAATCCTGGTACTGTTTAACAAACCCTAGTAAACTCTGGATGACTCTTGAGTACCCTGGTACTTGTCGCTGCTTCATATCCTTCACTTTCTTTGCATCTATGTTGAGACCATTGTTGGCCAAGAAACTCAATGATTTTCTTAACAAAGTCCACCTGTAGCTTCTTGAACTTGTTTTTGGAGAGTGATCTTAACAGCTGCCCCCTTCAAATGATATCTGGCACTTTTCAAACGTGTTTTTGGTTCACTCGCAGTGTCCGAGAGGACACTGGGAGTGTGCAGGTTGAGTATCGGAGATGATATGATCCAATATGATCCAATTGAGTATGGGAGATCGAGTTCATAAGGCTAATGATCCGTTCTGGAGATACATTCAATCAAAATTGCATCACAGAGTGCTTGAAATGGCCCAAATTGATCTGAAACACAGATTTTTTCACATCTTCCTTCGCAATCCAGATTGCATAGTGTCTGGAGGACAAGTTTATCTCGGAAAAACACTGCACTACCCTTAGCTAGGAAAACACCTCCCTAGCCCTGGGTAGCAGGTACCCATTCATCCACTATGCATCTTCAAATATCTGTAGCTTCCTTAACTTGTTATGTACAAGGAGGAATGGCCCAATGTAAAGCGATGCCCATGGGCTGATCAGCCTATTCCTATTTACCTCCTCTAGCTGCTTCCTCAGCCTACTTAGCTTATTGTTTCTCATTCCAGAGGAAGCATGCACTGTTGGATGCTACAGCCTTTGGGAAATAATTGGAAAAGATCTACCCGTAGCTATTCAACACTCCCTTTATGCATTTTCTGCCATTTTCTCCTCTTTTGCTCCTCGCTCCTTCACTTCCACTTTCAACTCTTCCTCCTCTCCATTTTTTCCGTTCTGCTGCACCAGCAGTGTGCCTATGGCATCTTCTGTGCTCATTTCACTTCAGATGCACATAAATATTCAGCCCAAAGTGGCAAGAACATCTGTTTTTTCTTCTCAATTCATATGGAATTTCACCTATTTGTGTGCCAATCTATGGCATACTTCCAATACTTGAGCCAGTCACGAAAAAAAATGGTCTCATAGGCATCCACCAAGCCCGTACAATAACTCACCTAGCACGGTAGCTTTCCTAGACAGACAACGGTCTTAGATGCAATCCACATTCTAACTCGCCTTGCACAAAATTGGCCTTTGTCAGCTTCCTTGGCATAGATGCTAGCCTTTTAAGTTCCCAGGTAGAAAAAATGGCTTCTACTGATGGCTTTGGAAAGAAGAAAGTTGCAGAGAAGAAAAAAGAGATTTTGGCTAAATGAAAGAGATGAAAAAGAAAGGATAACAGCAAGAAGCAGGATAGAACAGGAAAGTATTCGTACTTGGAGTAGTCACATGGAGACATTCTACAGGTTGAATGTATCTCAAGGGAGTGCCGCAACATCAAGTTGCAGATTGAATAAATTGATGGGGATGGACAATGGCAGTAAACATGTACTAATGGAAAAAAAAAAACAAAAAAAAGAGTGGGAATTCTGTCATGATCATGCCTAAAACATGCTCGAAAGATGAATGCATTCTATAAGGGAATAGATGGATTTTTGTGTGAGGGTGAAGGAGATGTGGTAGATATAGGAAGAGGGAGTGTTGAAAGCATAATCCATTTAGGAGTCCATGGTTAGAGGAGAGACCCACAGACTGAGAAGAGCTGCATGGAGAATTCATTGTACGTGATCCTTGTATGTTCACATAAAAATGTATTGACATTTTTTGGATTAACTTCTCAGTTTTCAAGTGCCTATACTCTCTATGATCTCCATGCTCCAGACGTAAAATCTCTGGATCTATCCTGAGTGTACAAAACTTAATAAAAATACCTCCCGTGGGCCATCTAGTGGTAGGGGAGAGGCTTTCTCCCACCAGGGACCGGAGAAGACGTACAAATTCCAAAAACACATGGGCTGCACCTCTCTCACTCGGAGAAGACGAGTCCATTGTAATCAAGGCTGCTGACAAGAACCTCGGACTTGTGATTCTCGATAGAGATCACTATGTTCACGCATGCCACTCACATCTTCTTGACATATCTACCTATGTTCAAGTTGAGTATAACATCAAACACATAAAGGAGCAGCTCCTCTCCATCAAGTAGAATTTCTCCACCTCCGGAATCCTGGCTGATAATCTGTGTCCAAGAACCTAC
The DNA here is from genome assembly GCA_023375785.1 of Penium margaritaceum. NCBI lineage: Eukaryota > Viridiplantae > Streptophyta > Zygnematophyceae > Desmidiales > Peniaceae > Penium > Penium margaritaceum. The sequence continues at coordinate 34,670 of SZWC01003549.1, forward strand.
ATGAGGATGGCAACCAGCTGCCCTCCTTTTCCACATGAAATTTCACAAGACTCCAATATTTGGCCAACCAGTTTCTTCATGCTACAACTGGATTGCAAATAATGGCTCAAAATGGCTTGACTCTGAGTTGCTGAAATGAGTCTGCAGCCAACCGATGTTTTTCTGGGACATCTCCTCTCTGCTTTTGGGGTTGGTAACCTTGGAGCTACCACCCAAAACCACCCTTGCCACGAATAGTTCTGTCTTTCTTTACCATAGAATTCCCATCTTGAGGGCCCTCAAATAAGTCAAGGGACTTCTACTCCGAGCTAAGAATCCAAAAACTCCTGTCATCATGCAAGACCTCATAGGTCATGCACATCTCGTATGTTAAATTTCAAGGTGTGACATACAAGTGTGACATAAAAAACAATCAGTTCTGCCTACTGCCACCATGGGATCCACTGTGGATGAACTCCGCCGGGAAGTCACTACCAGTTTTACTCAGCAACACAGCTCGTTGAGAAGAAACATGTTTCTTGCTTTTTGGAAGAAAATTTCACCAAGTCTACCATACTGAGATTTCGGGGAATATGGTGAAGAACACCACGCTCTTTATGGCAGAGCCTCTCCGGAGTGAAAAATTGAACCTTTCCAGGTACATGATTCTTTTAAAGACCACTGGGGGAACACTCCAAGGCTAGCGGCAACAATCGCACCTTTCCACTTTCACATCAATGGTAAGGCAACTTTCCCACCATGGTCACCTCGTCTATGCACACAGGCACTTCCTCAAAGCCCTCTACTCTGGTTATTGACATGTTTTGACACCCAATTGGACGTCCTGACTGCTTTTGTGAACTGCCCAAATATGAGGCTTTCAAGATACTCAACCCCACGGCCAACTTAGTTGCAATCCGAGGCTTCCCTGTTGGCAAGTCCCTGGCCAACGGCCCGGGCGGCCTGGTCATGCACAACACCTATGTTGAATTCCAAAGTGTGACATACAAGTAAGCAAGAGGCACGACCATGGGCACTTGAAAAGACCCGGCCTTTTCTATCTTGTTCATGAGTTGTTTGGATCTTGAGGTGAAACAAGCATGTCTTGTTCAACCCCTCTTCCATTGTCGTTGCATTGATGATGACCGACTTCTTTGGACAGGAAAACAAAATAGCCTCCTCCTCTTTCCAGCTACTTTCAAATCCATCAACGACAACATCAAGATCAAATGGGATATCTCAAGATATACAGTGGATTCCTTGGATCTCACACTATTCAAGAGGTCAAGGTTTGAGGCTAAAAACATTCTGGACGTGAAAACGGTTCACAAACCCATGAACAGGTACCTCAACCTGCCTTTTGGCAGGTACCACCCACAAAGCTGCCTTCAAGCTTTCAATCTCTCTAATAGATGACGATACCTTCTTAGGTCTCCTTCACAATTGGACTACCTTGACATGAAAAAAATGTTCTACTCTTGACTCAGAGCTCGTGGCTACCCACAGAATTTCTCCTAACACTCTTTGCTAGGGTTCAACATGCCCAATGGTGGAAGCAGTTTTAAAGCTCCGGCAATGTTCTGAACTCTCTTTTGTATACTTCTGCTTCAGATAGGCCTTTGGTGTTAAAGACTCTCCCAAACCCACTTTCAGAAAGCTTGCATCTTGGTTTGTTCCTCTGATGTTTTTCTAGAAGACTCCCGGGGCTCATTAGTCAAGTATTCTCTGACTGGCCCATATGAGCATGGAGACTACCTAGAAAAATCAGGACGTGCATAATGTCCTCTAGGTTAAGAGAATGAACCACCATGCAACTACTGAGTGATGCGGCATAAGCCCTAGACCTGAATGATGTGTGCTGCTCTCTGATGTGTGTAAGAAAACTTGTGATCTTTGCTCTGCGTGGCACTGATGAACGCCACCCTGCCAGAATGGCATGGCGGTTTGAACTGTTTTGCACATCACTCGCTCCCCCCCCCTCTCTCTCTCTCTCTCTCTCTCTCTCTCTCTATCTCT
>SZWC01003549.1:38234-48597 GCA_023375785.1 Penium margaritaceum
CAGTGACTGCCACCACATCTTTGGGTCTTTCGTGATTCATGTGCTGCAGTGATGTTGCCCAGAGATTGTATGTAACAGCAACCAAAGTTGTAACTCAAGAGTTAACTGTAAACATTTTCCTCTATATGGGTTTTTTCAAGGTGCCCATAATGTGTTCTGCCAGATTTCAGGAGTAAAACAGGATGTCCTCAATGTAGAAAACAGCAAAGATGCTGAGGCACGACAAAAACATTTTATTCATTTCCTCTATAAAAATCACCACGTGCTTTGTGATTCCAAAACAGCATGTCCTTGTCTGATATGCCGATCTTTTCATACAAACTCTGGAGGTCCAATTTGCTTCTTGGAGTTTGTCAAAAACTCCGTCTGCTTGTGCGAGATGGTAGCGGTTTTTTGGTATAACTTTGTTCAGAACTTGGTATTCTATACACATTCACAATGCACTGTTCTTCCTTTCTAAAAAAACCTCCAGGGCTGTTTATGGTGGCGTGGATAGATGGAGGAACCCCTGCTCAAGCACCTTGTCCACCTGGCTTCATACTCACTCAGCTTGTGGCCTCTCATCCAATAGGTCCCCTTGATCCACAATCTGTTGCCTGGTCTCTGGTCCATTTACTGATCGATGCCACATTGCATGGGTAAATATTGAAGTAGTGTGTTGTCAACAATCCCTCCGAGTTCCTCAACTAGAATTGCAATCTTGTGGGCTAGGCGCTGTGTGATGGCCTCAGCCACATTTTCTAGGCACCAACCGGTGGCAACGGCAACTCAAGGGAGACCGGTGCATACCTTCAAGTGCATGCAGAAGCAGAAAAACTTAGGGGAGCACGGGAACACTATTGTGGAAAAGAGGGAGAAAAATATTCTTCTAATTCAAGTGTCAACATAAAAGATAATATGTACATAGCGACACATCCTATGTGACTCAAGGTTGCTGAACCATGCATCCCTATACATAGACCATGTATTAGAGTGATGGCATCAACATCACGTAATTCATCTTGCAAGCTTCCCAGCATACAAATAACCGCATCATTCTATGAGGTGCGGAGGAGCTATAGACACTTCCATACACCATGGTAGTATTCTTCTAGCAGCACCACTAGTGGTGATGATGGCTGCCTGAAGCGCCCTATATTGTAGTAGCACATCAGGTTACTATTCTGAAATACCTGTGGTCTTTGATGAGCCTTGACTCATTGAACAACCAGACACTCTTTGACCTCATTGGGTCTTCCGGGGATCCTGCATTTGTTCTTGGGGATGAATTAATGCCACCTGTTTTTCTCTAGAATTTTCCAACCTTTTGCTCTACATAATCTCCTCCATTCTTGATGGATCAACCCAGTTCTTGGGCCAATCTTTCAAATGTTTTATTTCATATTTTAAATCTATGGTCACATTTCATGTTCAAGAAAGCCTCAAGCCCTTGGCACTGTCTCTCTTACACTGTCCCACCCTCAGGAGTGATCCGTCCCCATTCTCTCTTGGTACTCTTGGAGGATGACAAAATTGTATGCAGACTCACATGAGTTGTGGACCACATGATATTCATTCCACTTCACTTGGTTCTCCCATTCTCGGCAAAAAGAATACTGGTCAAGGATATCCTCCACCTTGAACGCTTGCTCACCCTCAATAACCGCTTAAGGGGGAGGCTCAGAATTGCAGCCAGAGAATTGATCGGCCGGATCTTTGTATATCTTGAGCCTTGTCCTCTGCACTAACTGTGTTGCTCATTGCAATGAAACACAAAATGTTTCTGAAGAGACATACCACCACCAACACCGCATTGTAACCTGCCTCTATTTTAGGCAAGCCAGGGAAAGTTTCCAAGGACATTTATACCATAACTGCTCAAGAATGGGTAAGGGCTTGAGACCAAAGGACATCATTCTCCACGCCTTGTGGCACTGCCACACATTGCAACTTTGGAAGAATTCAGCTACCTCCAACAACATGGCGGGCCACCAAAAGAAGTCAGCCACCATCTTCAATGTCTTGTCAGTGAAGAAGTGATTGTTGTTCTTCTATGCCCCATGGCCACTGCTGTGGCTTGACGGACAGGTTGGGCATGCACTGCTCCCTTGGAGTCAGTCCCCCGAACCTTGTTCATGGTACAAGTCCAAGCGAGACACCAGAAGTGTAGCGCAGTGGATAGCATGTTGGACTTAGGGACAACAGGTCCTGCCATTGAGCCTTGATGTGCACAGGAAGGTTTTTGACCTTCCTGCACACAGGAAGTTTCTTAGACATTTCCCCATGCATAAGGAGAGTGCGCCATTTGGCGGTCAGTGGATGTGCCAATTGGCGGACTGGTGAGGTGGTGTGGAGTGACCACCCCAAAATTGCCACTACCCACATACCTTAGAAGCCAGGCCTAGGACTATATGTACCAGGCTCATTCCTCATTTTAATTGCACAATCTGGCCTTAGATCCTCCTCACAGAGTTGTCAAGGAACAGTATAAAGAAGATACTGGTTGGTCTAAGCCCCAAGAGTTAGTCTTTGACTAGCACCTCACGCAAAAGTGACCAAGTGTTAAGTGGAAACAGTTGCTAGCAAGTGATTGCCAAGAACTGCTCAGTGTGGAACCGTGATCGTGAGGGTGATATCTTCTCCAAACTGAAATGCTAGGAGAAAACGGCAGGTGCTATTGTGTCGGCCCTGTTTTCTAGTCTGTTTACCTTAGGCCGGTTGACAAAGGGTTATGGGCCCACACTGACCAGTTATAAGGCACGCTTTGCTCAACTTTGGTACTCTCTCTCAGGTGAGCACATCAGCTCCATCAGCTCCATCAGATCCATCAGCTCCATCTGCTTCATCAGCCGCAATGGCTGAACTTGTACCTAGCACACAGGGACCAAGGACAAGCTCTGCCCTTGGAGGCAAGACCTGGGTATGCTAGTGCGATCTGTCTTCTCTGTTTGCAGGCAAACATCGGCTAGAGGGGGAAGCAACGGAACTGTAACTTTAAACTGGCAACAGACATTAGCTAACATCAGCCTACATTGGCCTCAACGTAGCAGAGACACAGATTGCAAAAAAGGGAAGCTAAAATGACTGGCCCATCAGGAGCAGTGGGGGCTGCTGCAGGGCAGTCCTCAAACACAACAGGGGTTGCTGCAGGGCAGCCCTCAAACTCAACAGTGGCTATCACAGATCAGACCACTGGAGCAACCGTGAGTGCTACCGCACTGCCGCAAGGTCTCGGATCTTTGGGAGGAATCCCGGTCTTTGAGGGGAACAACTTTCTGCTCTGGAGATGGCAGTTCGAATTGGCAATGAAAGTGCACGGCTCCATAAAGCATTTGAAGACCTGACGTACACGGCAGTGTCCGAGTATGTGCAAAACGAGGCAATGCGCCGCAGCGGAAGTGAGGCTAGCTTCTCAGCCTATGCCGCATACTATGGTGGCCGCGGGAGCAAAGGGTCAGCCTCTGGTCAGAAAGGCGGCAGCAGAAGCGGTGGTGGTGGAGGCAACAATGGCGGCAAGGCTCCCAAGCGACAGGGCAACTGCCGCAACTGCGGCGAACCTGGGCACTCGGCAAGAGAGTGCAGGTCACAAAAGAGAGAAGATGGCGGAAGTGGTGGGAACAAAGGCAGCAAAAAGGGTGGCAAAGAAGCCATCAACACGATGGCATAGAGCACGCCTCTGGAAAAAGGATCTGCGCTGCTCAGGCTGGGAGCTTTCAGGCTCAACTCTTGCACCAATCATCACTCTAGCAATGACCAGGCTGGATTTGTCTCCATCGGCCCCACCGATCGGCGGTTCAGATGCGCAAACGGTAGCATTGTGAACGCAAAGGGCGTGGGAGACAAGCTGGTGAGCATCAGCCTCAATGGTGCAGAGAAGGATCTACGGCTATGTGACGTGGTCTACATGCCCTCCTTTGCGGCAAACCTCCTGTCCGTGTCAAAAATAACGGAAAATGACATGACGGTGGTGTTCACACAGAAGAAGGCGGTCATCGTCAGGAACGAGGACATCAAGGTCCTCTACGCCAACAAAGATCTTGTGGCACAGGTTCCACGGGTTGACGGGCTCTACGTATTGTAGACAATGGCTGCGAAGAGCTCGGGAGACAAGGGTCATGCGGGTGCAGCGGAGGCAGTGGTCTCAGGACCAACGCAGGAGAGCACACCAACAAAAACGGAAAAACTATCCTCTGCCGTAAAGGACGAAGACACTGATCTGTGGCATAGACGCTTTGGGCACATAACAGCACACTCCAAGTCATCCAACAACAACAGCTGGTCCGCGGCATGGATGGTTACAAGAAGGATGCGGTTGGGTGTGGCAATGTGTGTGAACCTTTCCTCAAAGGCAAGACCAAGCGAACGCGCTTTGAGCACAGTGGTTGCCACGCAGAATCAGCCCTTGACCTGATTCACACTGACGTGTGCGGACCCTTTTGTATAGCGTCAAATGGTGGTAGCAAGTGTTTTCTGACCTTCATCGATGACCACAGCCGCAAGGTTTGGATCTTCTTCCTCAAAACGAGGGGAGAGGTCACAAAAAAGTTGCAGGAGTTTGTCGCCATGGTGGAGCGGCAGACTGGAAAGAAATTCAAAGCAATGCGGAGCGACAACAGCGGAGAGTATGAGGCATGGAAGGGCTGGTTGTGGCAACATGGGATCAACCACCAGCCCACAACGCCTTACACGCCGCAGAGCAATGGTGTTGGCGAACCGATGAATCAGACCATCCTCCGCATGGTGTGTAGCATGCTCTTTGATGCGAAGCTTCCACCTCGGTTCTGGGCGGAAGTGGCAAGAACGGCATGCTATCTCGTCAACCTAACTCCTGCGGCTGCTCTGGGCAGGCGTGGAAAGAAAAGGGGCAAGCAGCAGATGATGCCACAAGGAGCTTGGTCAGGGAAGAAGCCGGACGTATCACACCTGAAAGTATTCGGCAGCATCGCATGGGCAAAGGTCCAGGCGGGTGAGGGTGCCGGCAAGCTGGATGCAAGAGCGCAAAAGTGTGTTATAGTGGGGTATGAGATGGCCCACAAGACATACCGCTTGGGGACCTGGCAGGAAGAAGACTCATCACCAGCCGAGACGTAACCTTTGACGAGAGGAAACCAGGCAAGGAATAGATGCTTGATCCCACGCAAGCTCCAAAACAGGGAGAGTGGTTGGTGCTGCTGGAGTCAGGAGATCAAGCTCCCAAAAACTGGCAAGTGGTGCCAGTGCGGCAGGCCGTGAAGAACAGTGGTGCGGCAGGGAAAGCAGTTGCGTAGGCTGACGTAGCGGCAAGCTCCGACACAGAGTCGGAGACGTCCGAGGCCTCTGAAACCAGCTTGGAGGCCAGTGGCTCTTCAAAAGAAGAAAACTTAACTTCAGGGTAGCCAGCAGCGCAGGAGCAACATCATTGCAAAGATCCACCAGCAATGCAACGTCGCAGCACACGACAAAGAAAACAAACTCTAAAGTACGACACTGACAACAGAAGCTGGACTGGACTAAGCTGGTCCTGTTTGGCTCACGGAGAGCCGCTCACTGTGGCACTGGCACTGAGGCACTGGCAAGGCCCGATGCGGCCAAGTGGAAGGAGGCGGTGGACAGCGAGCTCGCGTCCATCGTAGAAAATGGCACATGGGTGCTGGTGGACAGACCCGCTAACGCTGACGTGGTGGGCTCAAAGTGGGTGCTCAGGATGAAGCAGAAACAAGATGATAGCATCGACAATTACAAGGCAAGGGTCATGGCGAAAGGATTCTCACGGCGCACCTGGTCTGAGTACGATGTGACCTTCGCACCGGTTGTCATGTTTTCCTCCATCAGGTCCCTGCTTGCCGTCACTGCCGCCAAAGACCTTGGGATCCACCAGATGGATGTGAAAACAGCCTTCCCTTATGGGAAGCTCGACAAGGAGGTGCTAATGGAGGTACCGGAAGGTGTCAAAGCACCCGAGGATAAGGTGTGCAAGCTTGTGAAGGCGTTGTACGGGCTGAAACAGGCCCCAGAGATCAGGTACAAGGAGATAGACAACTTCATGGTTGAGATCCCCTTCGCACATTGCAAGAATGACCTCAGCGTCTATGTGTGGGAGGACGAATGTGGCTTGCTACTCGTGGTGTTGTACATGAACGATCTTATCATGTGTTCTTCCTCGCAGGAGGCCCTTACGGACCTCAAGAAAAATCTGGCCAGCAGGTTTAAGATGGACATGGGACCTGTCGAGTACTACCTCGGGATTGTTGTTCACCGCAACCGCAATGCAGGCACCATTGAGCTCAACCAGACAAAGTACATCATGGAAATCTTGAAGCGCTACAACATGGAAGAATGCAAACCCGTCAGCACCCCCATGCCCTCCGACTGCAAGCTCCCCTCCTCCATGTCACCAAGCAACAAGGGACACAGGCGGGAGATGCAAAACATTCCATACCAGTCCGCCGTTGGGAGCCTCATGTGTGCAATGGTGGGAACGTGACCTCACATTGCTTATGCGGTGGGTCAGGTGATCAGGTTTGTGGCCAACCCTGGGCCAGAACATTGGCAAGCCGTGAAGCGGATTTTTTGCTACCTCAAGAAGACGCGGCACGTCGGACTTCGTTTTGGAGGTCTAGAAGGATCTGAATCGCTGCGACTGACATGCTACAGTGACGCGAACTGGGGAGGACGGATTGATGATAGGAAATCCACCTTGGGATTTGTCTGTCTTCTCAATGGTGGTGCGGTCTCGTGGGCAAGCAGGAAGCAGGACTGCGTCACGCTTTCTAGTGCTGAGGCGGAGTACATTGCACTCTCCAAAGTGTGCAAGGAAACACAGTGGCTTCGCAGTTTGCTTGATGAGTTCAAGGCACCACAAGAGGAAGCAACGGTCATCCGCATTGACAACCAAAGTGCCATCGCTATGGCAGAGGACGACATGGTCTCCCGGCGTACAAAGCACATCAAAATTCGGTACCACTACTCACGTAACCTTGTCGTCAAGGGTTTTGTGGAACTGGTGCACGTTGCAACAAAGAAAATGCTTGCAGACTTCTTGACAAAGCCGCTAGAAAGCAAGGCGCATGTTCCAAGTGCTCCAGGAGTCGGCATGGTGGATGCAAGAGATGAGAACTAAACACCAAGAAAGCTAGCGTGGACAAACACAACCCACAGCTACAGGTTCATGCGGAACGAAACTACCACAGCAGGTGGCCTGAGGTGCAAGGGAGATATTGTTGTTCTTCTATGCCCCATGGCCACTGCTATGGCTTGACGGACAGGTTGGGCATGCACTGCTCCCTTGGAGTAAGTCCCCCAAACCTTGTTTGTGGTGCAAGATTGCTTGCTTCCCCAAGATGATCCTGCACTTCTGCATACATTAGAAACTGTGCAACGGCTTCCCTTCATTTCTCCTTGCCACCGGTTGGTGCCCACACTGTTCAGTGGAGTATAGCACTCGGTACCCAGCTTAAGCTTAGTGTCATAGGTACCCTTGGCTCAGGGGTATAAAACTTTATGTGTCTACTTCTTCTAGACAGCATCGACCAGCACACATCTTACTTCTTTGTTACATCAGTGTCCAAGGCCAACCACATACTCTGATGATAAGGCGGTTACTAGAGGAAGACATGTTGACGAAGAGATATCACTGGATTCTAGGATGACTTCCAGCAGAACATTTGAACTGACCTCCCCATGTGACGTACAAGGAAAATCAGTAGTAGTAATAAACTTGCTGAATCTGCTTACCAACATGCAAGGGAAGACGGATCTGATGGCTAAGTTTAATGTTTATCTCAATGGTGATCTAGGAAAGAATCCTTTGCCTCTCATGAATTGTGCTTCCCCTACGGCAATGGCTTCAAGGATGATGCCCGTACTTTGATGCTTATGGAAGTCGTAAAACATGACCTGCTGGAGACACGCAAAAGCAACAACGTTTTTGGATTTTTGCGTATAGGAGGTTCACCCCAGTAGCCAAGATTCATCACGTGGCTTCTGGTGTCAAACGAGACACCAGAAGTGTAGCGCAACGGATAGCATGTTGGACTTAGGGACAACAGGTCCTGCGATCGAGTTGAAGTGCGCAGGAAGGTCTTTGACCTTCCTGCACATGGGAAGTTTCTTGGACATTTCCCCATGCAAGAGGAGCGTGTGCCACTTGGCAGTCAGTGGATGCGCCAATTGGCGGACTGGTGAGGTGGTGTGGAGTGACCACCCCAAAAGTGCCACTATCCACACACCTTAGAAGCCAGGCCTAGGACTACATGTACCAGGCTCATTCTTCATTCTAATTACACAATCTGACCTTAGATGCTCCTCACAGAGTTTTCCAACTAAGGAACAGTATAAAGAAGACACTGGTTGGTCTAAGCCCCAAGAGTTAGTCTTTGACTAGCACCTCGCGTGAAAGTGACCAAGTGTTAAGTGGACACAGTTGCTAGCACGTGATTGCCTAGGAACTGCTCAGTGTGGAACCGTGATCCTGAGGGTGATATCTTCTCCTTGCTGAAATGCTAGGAGCGGATGGTAGTAGCTATTGTGTTGGCCCTGTTTTCTATTCCGTTTGTCTCAGGCCGGTTGAAAGTGACCACTCCAGCCACTATCATGGCATTCCTCCAGAATCAGCTGCTAAAGCCCGGGAACTATGGGAACCACTACCTGTTTTGTACCTTGCCATCACAAATACTCCACCTAAAACAAAGATCTATGAGCGTAATACTTCCCATGCTCCTTGTTCCCCTCGTGAGGTTTTCACAATGAATGTTTCCTCGTGGATGGTGATGGATGGAACCTTTAAAATCAGGTCTGGTCACCTTGCAATTTCTGGATTGATTGAACCAGCCAGTATATTGTTACATATTTGAATCAGGAATGATTCTTCTCCACCAAAAGTGCTTGTTATTGGCTCAGATTTCCCTACGTGCTGAAGTACTTCATTATATTGTGGTCAGCATAGACCATGCCTTTCTGCAACTTGCAGTAGCCCTGACAATTATTCAAGGCAGCAACCATGAAAATCATATCCTTGTTTTGGGTAGTGTGTTTCAGCAAAGCTCCATGCATGTGGTGCAAGTCATAGGGTACCAGCTGAAAACGCTTGCCATACAGATACCAGAAATCCACCAGGTCCAATGCATCTTGGCTGATGGCCAAGTAGAAGGCCAGCACAAAGATCAGAGCCATTTTATGATTCTCAAGGGACTTTCTTCTATTCAATACCTAACCTCACTCACATACTTTGCAGGTGAGGTTTGTGAGTTGCACTAACACTCAGGTTTGTGAACATGTGGAAGTAGCTTAAAAAAACAAGGAGCACATGCACACTGTGCAAAATACACAACATCAGCCTCTTTTGTGAGGCCAACACATCACGCAAGTCTAGGAAAATCTATACATCACAATAATCTGTCCATGGAATTCAACCATCTCCACCACTAACTCACATGTAAAGCAATTTCAATGGAAACCATCTTTGTGCAAAACTTCAAGCACCTTCCTCACATGCTCTTCATGCTCGTCCACTAACCTGCTCTGCACCAAGATGGTGTCACTGTACACCACCATGAATTTATCAGAGTATGTTTAGGAGATGTTTTTCATTGCTAGCATAGAAGTGGCCGACACACTGGTCAACCCAAAGGTCATTACTAAAAAACTTGTGGCGTCCGTGACGGGGATGGAAGACGTTCTTCTCCACATCATTTGCTCCAATCCTGATATGAATTTAGGTGAATCAGAGGTTGATCTTTGGGAAGAAGTGAGCCATATGAAGCTGATTGAAGAGTTCCTTGGCATGTAGAAGTGAGCACCCGTGGCTCATTGTCAACTCCTTCAACTTGTGGTGGTCCACACACATACGCATCTCCCCAATCATTTCTCTACACAAAAAGAACAAGTGTAGCACATAAAGAGGCAAATGGGCAGATGAAGCCCTGCTCCGTCATCAAATTAAGCTGCTTCTTGAGTTCCTTCAGCTTCACATCGCTTGTGTGGTACATTGCACATAAAATCATGTGTGCTCCAGGTTTGAGGATGATATGATTTGCATGTCCCATGTCATTGGCAGACCCGCCAGGAAGATGTTAAGGAACACGTCCTCAAATTCTGTACAGATGTTTCAAAATCACTGAGAAATCATGGAAAACTTGCCTTGGGACATCAGCTTCTCAGGAATTTCCCCACACATTATGTTAGGCACCGCATGCTCTTGTCTGTCAAAGTCTTCCACCATGTCTCACACAAACACTAATGAATCTGCTCCTTCTATCAAACTGCTTTCTTTACCTGAAAATTCCAGCATCAAAGGCCTTGATTCCTCATTATAAGCATGCTTTTAGGCACCGACTGTTGCGATCCTTTCTCCCTATAGGCATCCTCCTCTACAACCTCTTCTCAGGTCAACATAGTCAGGGATACT
>SZWC01003549.1:59182-74482 GCA_023375785.1 Penium margaritaceum
CAGCTTGTTTTGACCACTCCTCCTTGTCCATGCTCGTGCACATCCATGATGCAGACCCAGCGGGCGCCAGAGCAGCGACACGTGGTGGCTCCACCCACCAATAGCTGACAAACATTTTCCAGGACGTGCCAAGTGCTTGCTGGGGTGCTCTACAATTTTTCTGCAGTTGCTAGAGTGCTCTTTCTGCAGTTGCTGGGGTGCTCTACAATTTTGTTTTATGTCCACCAATCAATGCTGGACTTGTGCATGTAATCAGTCGTAGCGTCCGGCTTGAGATTTCTCATGGTATTAGAGCAGCGAGACCTCTCTTTCTGAGCTATGCCACATAGACGGAGTACCAGCAACAGAAGTGAGAGTCACCGCTAATGTCGTATCCTTGGACCCATCGTAGCCAACGTTAGTAACAGCAGTGTCACCATGCAATCTCCACCACCATAGCAAGAGGAGCTACGCCAGTGACAAGCTCCAGTAGCCACGCTGGGCAGCAGCAGCACCATCAGGTTGCAGCAGCAGACGTGTCTGGCTACCAGCCTGTACACAAAAAAATAAGAGGAGAAGCAGCTTGCAACAATAGCTTGCAACAGCGGCTGGGAGCAGCGGCAGCACGTAGCGGCAATAGCAGCTTGCACCAGCGGCAGCATCAGTGGCCGCAAGCAGCAACAACAGCACAACAGGAATGGCACAAGCATCAATAATGCATTACTTTATTGTAGCTGTTGTGGCGACAGCAACAGTAGTATCAGCGGCAGCAGTAGCACTATAGTAGTGGCAGTGGTTACTGCAGGGAAGTAGTAGTGGCGGTGCCCATAACAACAGCAAACCTGCCGTAGCAACAATAGCGGGCTTGCGCAGCTTTGTAGCTGTATAGAAATTACACAGCATTGCATAACAGCTGTGTCGGCCTGCACAGCCCTTGCACAACTGTGAGTACGGGGTGACATAANCCCCCAGTGGTCATGCGGAGTCCGCGTGACTCCAACAAAATAAAAAAACAATGTTGGCATATAATACGCCAGCAAGAAACAAACGCTCACTTTATCATCAACAATGATGGAATCACCAATTTTGAGGTCCAAACATCAATTATTCTCAACATTTCAACTACTCAAGAAACACTGTCGATTCCTGGTTTGGACCTTTTTTTGCGTTTGGCCCCATACTGAGCACTACAATGGCGCCAATGCGTGACAAGGGCAAAGGGCTAGGAGACCCCTCCTCTTCCTCCTCTTCGGGCATCATGTGTCTGCAGTGACAATCACTTGCAATTGACGAGCTTTGTCGGACGCAGGATGAGATGCGCTGGCAGTAGCAACGGCAATCCGACACATTGCAAAAGATCACGAAATTACTACGGTATTGCTCGGGGGCCTCACAGTAGCCATTAGGAGGATTTAGTGGAGCTGCATAATCCGTTCAGCAGTGTACGTCCTACACATCCCCGTGGCCTCAGCACCCCTCATTACAAGTTGACACCTGGGATGAGGAGGAGATAGAGGATGACACACGCAAGGACAAGATTTTTGTGCTTGAGGAGTGAATTTGTGAGCGATGTCTGGAGTCACAGCCTCTCACTCCGGAACCTTATCGCCGTCAGGATCAGGCACGTCATTCAGCAACGTTCACTTTTTGGTGATGTTTATCTCACTGGTGGTCTCCCCATACCCCGTCCACCATCTCCCAAGCCTAAGATTGCCCTCTTCACAGAGCAATGACCGAAGGACTTTGAGACACCTGTACCCTCTTATGATAGCGACGAGGGCTTTGATTACTCGGAAACCTTATTACTTGTTTGAATCGGCCCCCTCAGGTGTGGGCCGATTCTGAGGGCATCTTACTACCACAACTAGTACCAGACCCGCGACACTCACCAGGTCTACAAACCAGCAAGAGCGATATGCAGTCTGCTCTATGCCATGCCGCGTGAGATAGTCGTGAGACCGGGACTGGGACTGGAGCAGATCCGTGCCAGGGCTGGGCGCTGGTCTTGACACTTCTCATTACAGGGACCCATGCCACAAGGTTGGCTCGACTACGTGAGTTTCACTCCTTTCATCAGGGTTCAACCGCAGCTTGCAACTGACTACTAGAGGCACACGATGTGCCTTTACATGCGCCTTGGGACATGTGGCAAAAGGCAGCTGTGGGCACTCGACACCATCATCATAGGGGCGCACTTGCACCACGTCATGCTCTTTACGGGCTTCGACCGTGTGGCTTTCTCTGAGTTTTCATATCACTACAGTTGCTTCCTTGGACCCATTGCTACTTCCTCGTGACCACATCGTCTCATGAGGCTGTTATCGCCCATCAGCAGATTTCACTTGTTGCAGCACTAACTATGACCCTATGCATCTGTGCTAGGTCACCAATCTCATCTCTACCACGTTCTCCTCCCCCTCCTCTATCCAAAGTGGTGACACTTAAGGTGTTGCAGCGGGCACACAAGGGAAGAAGGAAAATAAGCGACACGAGAACGGACAGTAACATGAGTACCAACAGCTACCGAGTAGTGGTAATGGACCTTTTTTCCAGTGCTACAATTGTGGAGGCACTCATTGCTACACAGAGTGTGAGCAATCCCTTGATTTGCCTTGGATCATGCGCAGCCTTCAGGTGACACACAGCAGCGGATTTCCTTGATTGATACATGAATGGGGCGCACTTAGACCATGACTATAGCAGACGCATCCGTTTCAACAGGCGGCAACAGTGATATGGACCCTAGGGATTGCACAATTGCGGAACTTTGTCAGCAACCGGCGTTTCGTACTCAGGGTGGTGCGAGTGTGTTTTCTTGGCGGATTAGTCCCCAGAAAAATTGTCTTCCATCATCAGTTGCCTGTGATGATGCTTGTGGTGGAGCTCAGTTGGCTTGCAATGAGGATGGACCTAACAGTACCAACTAGCTTGACGAGTCACAGATTAGTGTTTTTCGTCATTTTTATTTCGTCCTCTATGACACGTCAAGGAGAGGCATAGTGTTTCATGGCATGTTGCTTAGTGTGGACAACTGGTCATGAGCCGGGTGGCACCTTGATCATTGACTACGGTGCCATCCAGCACATGAACTTTCGTTGTAGTGACTTCGTTCTACTTGGTCGTGTTGTGCTCGTGCGGTCCGTTCACACAGGGTCTGATCAGTCGTTGCCTGTGTAGTGGGTTGGTGTTGTGCGGCTTGATGGACCGTTTGGCCCCTATTACATCTCCGATGTGCTCTTTGTCCCTGCTCTTGAGCTCAGCCTGCTCTATGTTCATGCATGCACCATGATGGGTCTCAATGTTTAGCGATTGTTGACTCTAGCACAATGACAACTCTTGCCATGTGTGCCATCATGCTTCATGCCACCGTCGTTGATGACCTCTACCATGTGTCTCATTGCATTCCCTCTCTTTCTACTCTCCCTCTCTCTTTTGTGCGTTTATTTGTCACTAGTGTTCTCTCTCCTTAGCACCAGCAGTTGTTACATTGCCGGCTCAGCCAAGTGAGCTCAGACACTATGTCAAAGCTCCTTCAAACTCAGCCAGCCCTTTGACTAAACGTGACTTCCTTTGTGAAGCCACCCAAGATCAATTGTATTTTTGTGCCCAGGGTAAGATGCATCATTGCTCTTAACCTAAATCCTCCTCCGGGGCATCAAACCTTCTCGGTCCCCTCCCAGTGGAGTCCATATCAGATCAGGGTCGATATGTTCTCACCCTAACCGATGACTTCACCTGGATACGATGGGTCTACACCTTCCGCCACAAGAGCGATGCCCCACTGGTGGTCCGCCTATGGCTGGTGATGGCTAAGCACCATTCTCGTCACACCCTGCACATGCTTTGCTTGGATCGTGGTGGCGAGTTCTTAGGTGAAATGGATACCTACTTTGCTAAGCATGGTGTTTTTCACCAGCTCTCCCCCCTACTACTCCAAACGATTGGAACCGTATCACAGAGGATGTGGTTTGCACTATGCAGTCGGAGTGCGATCTTCAACATTCCTTCGTCTTTGAGGACGTCTCCTACACGACGTGGGTCTGGAACCGCTTGAAGCATGGCCCGCTTTTGGACTATATCACCTCGTACAAGTTGTGGTTCGGCCATCATGTCGATTGCCATCTCGCTCACGTTTGAAGGCCCCTTGTCTGCATCTGGTACACTGAGGACGAGCAGGGATCCGAGGTTTCACCTCAGGGTCACATGTGTTCCTTCCTTGTCATCTATCCACAGTCAGAGGCTTGGCACTTTTGGGACCCTGCTCGCCATTGCATTATCAAGTCTCGAGATGCTCTCTTCTTTCAGGCTCTCACCTATCGTGACCTGACCAGCATTCTATCACTGGCCGCCGACCACGTTCCTACCTGTGTGCCTTCCCGGCAAATAGGGGAGTCTAGTCCTCCGGATGGGTCCATCCGGGCCTCCTCGCGTGCGGTCCGGTCTTTGGCTGGTAACGATCCAGCCATCGTGGCTCTAAGTCCTGTAGCCTCATCAGTCCCCACACACCTCATACTGTACCAGTGTCAAACCCCTCTGGCACACCTGATCCCATACCTTTGTTGTTCCCCTTAAACACACCTAATCATATGCTAATGTTGGTCTCCTCTGGCACACCTGATCTTGTACGAGCGTCAGAATCCCTTGGCACACCTGATCTTGTACTAGTGTCATACCCCTCTAGCATACCTGATTCCATGTCAGTGACAGACTCTCCAGGCACACCCACTACCGTGTATGCACCTATTTCTCCTGCGGTTATTGCCGAGTAGCCTTCTCCGTAGTCTAAGGTAAGTACCTCAGCTTCGGGCTACTCCCGCGAGCCCAGTGGTTGTCTTCGACCACTGGTCGTTACGGTTCATCAGACTTTTGACTAAGCGCCTACATGCTCAACTTGTAGTGTTTTGAGTGGACAGTTTAGCACGAAGGCCCTTGGCCTAGCTGTCCAGGCATACTACACAAGGGTGCATCCAGCATGTCCCGTAAAGCCACGAGTTAGTCTCCTATAAGCTCTCGGTCGCTTGTGATGCCGTAGTTGATTTGCTTGTGGTCAGACGTGTCAGAAACTGGGGTGCAGTTCCAACATGGCCTGACTAGTCTTCTGTACTCACGGCTAAGTTTTGTGCGGATGGTTCTGAGTCTAATCATGATCTTTCTCGTTGCTTCATGCTATGTTTCTGGGAGTGGAAGAAAGTTGTGAGACACTCACTTTTGTGAAGGGAAGAACACAGTTTTCCATTTGTTCTTGAACATAAATATGATCTGAACATTTGTAGGGCTAGTCATGAACTCTCCAACGCACCAAACCGTATGCGATTCAGATCACCGTAGCTCCCACTGCGTCAGCCGAAGTGCAGCACCCCAAACGAGCCGCTCTGTTGGTGGCGCGCACCACGTCGCCCACCCAGATGCACTAACACATCAAGGACCCATCAAAACGCCATTCGGGAGGTGTAGATGTCCCTACGTGTAGCGGCGGTGCCCCTCGCACCTTTGGGGTCTGTTTCAATGGGTGAATCATCGTGTTTGGTGATGGGGATTGATGTGGTTCAGAACCTATTCGCAAACCTGCAGTCAAAATTTTGACCAAGTCCCTGAGTGACAAAACACAATGCTCAGTTTCGGACTCCGAGCCAGGATTTTGGCTAAGTCCCTTAGTAACAAAACTAAACTACTGAGATCCGGCGGATCATCCACCGAACGCCTCGGCAGTCCTCCCAGACCGAAATCCCCAGATGGCATTTTGTTACTTGTTCCGGTCAATTATTCACCGGAAGTCGACCGCGGCCGGCTCCCAGAGCCGCCGCGCACACCCCAACTTTGGAGGCTCATATCTCCCTCCTTACTAGTCCAATTCCGGTGAAACAACTTCCACCGGATTCAGCAACTCTTCAACTTTTGGGGACAGTCCTCTATTTTAGGATTTGAGCAATACTCAAGTCCCCAGATACAACGACGAGGAATTTCCTCTGTCTGGCGAATCGTCGACACCTCCCGTCGCTGCACTTGGGCATGCAAAGGGGCAATACTCAACATTCGCTTCCTTGCACCTGCCATACCTGCTGCTCCTACTTGCTCTCACTCGTCTTCCGCTATGCCCTCCAGCCCATCACAGCTGGTCATCCCAAGTCTGTCCACGTGTTGCGCTTTGGTCAAGCAATCCGCAAGCATGCTGTGCGTGCTGCAGTGCTACAGCACCACCTGCCCCTTTTCAACCATATCCCATGCATAGTGACAACGCGTGTCGATATGCTTTGTTCTCTTGTCCTGCGTCGGGTTGTTGGTCAGTGAGATTGAGCCGTTCTTGTCCGCTTACACCACCGTAGGCTGCTGCTGCGGCACGTCAAGCTCTACAAGCAACCTGCAAAGCCACACCGCCTCCTTGACCGCCTCGGCCAGCGCGATGTACTCTGCTTCCACTATGGAGGTAGTGACGTAGTCCTGCTTCCTGTTGCACCATGACACCGTTGCACAAGCAAGGAAGAACACGTACCCAGATGTGGACTTTTGCTTGTCCACATCGCCAACGTAGTCTGCATCTGTATAGCACACCAGACGCAGAGGGTCTGCCCGTCCCTTGCCGTCGAGCCTTAGGCGCGCATATCGCTTTGCCTGCAGGAAGCGGAGGATGCGCTTGACTGCTTGCCAATGTAGTGGCCCTGGATTGGCCACGTACCTGCTCACTCGGCCCACCGCGTAAGCCAGGTCCGGTCGAGTTGCCACCGTGGCATAAATGAGGCTGCCCACCGCCGATCGGTAGGGCACCCCTGTCATATCCTCCCGCTCTTCTTTTTTTTGCAGCACCATTGCCACACTCAGTTCATAGGTCATGGAGACCGGACTGCCACCTGGTTTGCTGTCCTCCATGCCGTACCGCTTCACCACCTCGGCCACGTATTTGGCCTATCCCAGCTGAAGCGTACGCGCCCTATGGTTCCACGTAATGCTCACCCCGAGGTAGTACTCCAGCTCCCCATGTCCGACATCTGGAATCTACTACTCACCTGCTCTTTCATCCGCCATAGGCTCGGCAGATCCATCGAGTACAAAATCAGGTCGACCACATAGAGTGCAACAATCTTATGGAGCTACTTGTCCCACTACACGTACACGCTATGATCCACCTCATAACGCTTCAGGCCGAGTTGTTCCATGAAGCTGTCCATCTGTTGGTACCAGCATCTACGCGATTTTTTTAGCCCGTACAAGGACTTCCGCAGCTTATACACCTTTCCCTCCGGCGCCTCTACCCCCTCTTGCACCTCCATGTAGAATTCTTTCTCGATGATGCCATTGAGGAAGGCCGTCTTTACGTCCATTTGGTGGAGCTCCATGTCCACCGCAAGGATCGACAAGATACTTGTGAACTTGGCAACAAGAGGGAATGTCTCATCGTAGTGCTCACCCTTACGATGTGCGTATCCCTTCACCACCAGCCGTGCCTTATACTTGTTAACCACACCTTCCTTTGTGAACTTGGTCTAAAAGACCCACGTCTAGCCGATGACCTTGGCATCCTTCAGCCAGTCTACCAGCTCCCACGTGTCATTTTCCGTGATGGACACCAGCTCCGATCTGATGGCTGCGTCCCATTGATCCTCTTTGGCCCTGCAAGTGCCTCTTGCATGGTAGTCAGCTCCATTGACAAGCCAGCATGCACCACGTCATGCCGATCCATCGACTATTGTTTGCGTCAAAGCGCTTCCGCGCTTTTCGCTGCCTCCCGCTGCATCGCGGAAACTTTGGTGGCGCATCGTCGCTCCGCAATGATCCCTCCGACTTAGCAGGCTTTTGTAAAACATCAACCAGACGGCTCCTCAAGGATCTCTCTCGCTCTGGTGAAACATCACCTGAACGAACGGTGCATCAAGTGGATTTTCCACCAACTCCCGATGCACACTCTGCCGAGAGTGCGCGACTTGGCACCCTCGGTGCCTCATCCGCTGGATCCTTCTGGTGGATCTCTTCATCAACTTGATCATCATTGGAGTCCTCCAAGGTGACTGCCACCGCTCGTGCTCCTTTGTGCTCTGATATTGCATCCTCAACTTTGGCGTCCGCCGGCTCCTTCTCATAGTCAAGGAGCAAGAACCACTCCCCCGTCTTTGGAGACTCCACCACGCCCGCGTTGTTATTGTTGATGTAGCTCTTTTGCTCATCCAACTTGACGTCTCAACAATGGATTAGCTCCTCCCTACGCATTTCATAAAGCATGTACGCCTTATGTGCTCTCTCATAGCCAAAGAAGAGATGTGAATTTTCCCGCAGCTCCAGCTTGATGTCGCGCGTCGGTGCAATCTGCACCAACGCGTGCGCCTTGCACTGGAACACTTTTAGGTGTGCCACACTTGGCTTGCGCTCGCTCCAAACGTCATGCGGTGTCTTCCAACAGCTCTTCCTTTCAGCACCACTGTAGAAGTGTGGTTGATGGTGTAGCTTGCCATATGCACAGATTTTGCCCAAAAGATTTGTGGCAATTCCGCATCCACCAACATGGTCCTTACCATGTTCAGCAGCATCTGGTTCGCCCGCTCCGCCATACCATTTGACTGAGGTGAATATGATGCAGTTTGTTCCCATTTATGCCCTGCTACTTCATCCACCTGCTACAGCCCACGTACTCTTTGCCGTTGTCACTGTGTAACACTCTATCCTTTTGGTCAGTCAGCCTCTACACCGTGGTGACATACTCCTTCAGCCGGTCCAAGACTTTGCCTATCCGCTTCATGAAGTACACGTAGAGTTTTGTGCTGTAGTCATGAATGAAGGTGAAGAAGCAACGGGTGCCGTTCTTTGACGCCATCTTGACTGGTCCACACACGTCGCTGTGCACGTCCACCAGTAGGTCCGAGGTGCGATTCACGTTCTTGTTGAATGGTTTGCGTCTCGCCTTGCCCAAAATGCAAGGCTCACACTTTTTGTGCTTTGCTGCATGTGTCACCTCCCTTGCACCTTCGATGACGAGGCCGCATAACACTTCACGCTTTGCCATCTCCTCCACGCTTGCAAGTGACGAATACCCCAGTCGTCAGTGCCAGAGCTCTAGATCAGCTCCCCCTCCTTTCGCCAGGTTGACGGTGAGTTACTATAAATTTTCTTAGTCTGCCACCACGGGGATCACCTTAGTATCCACGATGTAGAGGCCTCCCTCCTGCTTAGCCTCCAACATGGGCTCGCTGCCATTAGTGCCGCACGACTACCCCTCTTCTCCTGATGAGCACCTCGTACCCCTTGTTAGTCAGGCGACTGACAATTAGAATGTCAGTCAAGCCGGATACGTGTTGCACGTCCTTGATGATGCACTGCACCCACATTGCACCAACCACCACCTCCACGTCCACGTCTCCTTCGCCAGCCGCCGGCTCACCCTTGTCGTTTACGACCACCATGGATTTGCTGGACTTGGTGTAGATGATGAACCGGACCTTCTTGACCTGGGTATGCTCCTTTGCTCAGGAGTCAAGGCAGCACCGGTTGGCCTTCTTGAGGTAATGGTTTTGAGTGCCGTTGTGGAGCGCCTTCTTGGCTTTGGTGTCCTTGCCGCCAGCCTTTGCCTCCTCGGTGCACTCACGGGCCCAATGGCCCTCCTTGCCGTAAGCTTGGCACGCACCCTTCTTGGCGCCCTTCTTGCCGCCGCCATGTCCGCTACCTCCCTTGGCCCCCCTTTCGCCACCATGCATTTTGGTGATGAAGACCGATGAGGACAACGACGACTCCCCGCAGCTCCGTTGCTGCGCCTCGTTGCGGATGTACCTTTTGACCGTGCCATGATTGAGCTTGTCCTCTGCCCATCCTCCCAAGACTGTAGTGAGAAGGCTCCAACTATTAGGAAGGGCCGCGAGGAGAGCCATCGCATGTAGCTACGTGTCGATCTTCCACCCCATGTCATTATAGTGTGAGGCAAGCGACTCGATCTGCTGTATGGCGATGATGACATCATCTCCCTCCTCTATTCTCACCGTCACGAATCGCTTCATTGCAAAGATTTTATTCACCAACGACTTGGATTGATGGATGGCAAAGAGTTTTTGCCAAGCCTCGGCTGCCAAGTTGCAATCCTACAAGTAGCCCCACTGTGAGCCGTCCGTCCTGGACACCAGCAGCATGAGCGCGTTCGTGTTCTTCTTTGCGAAGGCCTCCTTCTGTGCTTCCATCGCCATCGCTTTGTCGAGGGTTTCCATTCCCTTCATGACCTCCAGCAGCCCCTTATCCGCGAGGTGTACCTTGAGTGCCATCTCCATAGCCTGTAGCCAGGGCCACCTACATAATTCTGGATGGGCAGCGTCTCCTTCTGCCCCATTTGCACAGTTTTCAACTCCGTGACCTCAGAGCTCGACAGCGATGTCGTCCCCGACCACGATCCCGTCCGCCGCGAAAGCTGTGAGCGATTTGTAGACCAGTAAGGGCCATGGGCCCATAACCCTTTATCAGAAACTAGGGTGCACTTCCAACATGGCCTGACTAGTCTTCTATGCTTACAGCTAAGTTGTGGGTGGTTCTTAGTCTAAGCGTGAGCTTTCTGATCGCCTCACGCTATGTTTCTGGGAGTGGAAGACAGATGCGAGAAAGTCAGTTTTGCAAAGGGAAGAACGTGATTTTTCATTCGTTTTTTAACATGGACATGATCTACATATTTTTACGGCTAGTCATGAGCTCTCCAATGCACCAAACTGTGTGCGATTCAGATCACTGTAGCTCCCACTACGTCAACCAAACCGCAGTACCCCAAACCATCCGCTGAGTCGGCGGCGCGCACCACATCGCCCGCCGAGGCACCCTCACACATCAAGGATCCATCAAAACGCCACTTCGTAGGCGCAGATGTCCCTATGTGTAGCGACGGTGTCCCTTGCTCCTTTGGGGTCTGTTTCCATGAGTTAATCATCGTGTTTGGTGATGGGGATTGATGTGGTTCGCAACCTGTTCGCAGACCTGCAGTCAGACATTTCACCACGTCCCCGAGTAACACATTGTATTACTGAGTTTTGGATTCCGAGCCAGGATTGTGGCTCTCCCTTAGCAACAAAACTGCACTACTGAAATTGGCGGATCATCCACCGGACGCCTCGACAGTCCTTTCGAAGCAAAATCCCCAAATGGCATTGGTTACTTGTTCTAGTCAATTATTCACCGGAAGTCAAACCATGGCCGGGTCCCAGAGCCGTCGCGTACACCCCAACTTTGGAAGCCCATATCTCCCTTGGTACTAGTCCGAGTCCGGTGAAACAACTTCCACCACATTCAGCAACTTGTCAACTTTCACGGGCAATCCTAGGATCTGAGCAGTCCTCGAGTTGCCAGATTCAACAACGAGAGATTTCCTCTCTCTGGCTGCTCGTCGGCGCCTTCTGTCACCGCGCTTAGGCATGCTAAGGGGCGATCGTCAACAAGACCGAGTCCAGAGGTGTGCGCTTTGTCCACATAGAGTTCTCCCTCAAGAATGCCTGATCCAGGCACGTTGAAGGAGGCAATCTTGGGTGACGATGTAGAGTAGTGGCGCGTTGCTTGTGAGGATGGACTGAGAGCCGTCAGTGAGCATGGTGTCTATGAGCTTGTCGATCTCCTGCTAGGGCGATAAGCTGTACAAGCCAAGTGAGTTTTTTGGAAGAAGGTAAAGCTTGACAACACACTAGATCTCTACAAGGCGCGCCTGACCGCCGAGGGCTTCTCACAGATTGAGGGTGTGGAATTGACTAACATGTTTATACCCGTTGGCAGTATGACTGCCGCTTACTCCATGTTCGGGGCTGTTGCTCACCATGATTGCAAGCTGCACCAGAGAGATGTGAACAATGTGTTCCTCCATGATACTCCAGAGGAGGACATGTACATAGTCTAGCCATTAGGCTTTGTGGTTGGTGACCGGGACTGGCGCTTAGGGAAGACCTTGTATGAATTGAGGTATTCACCTCGGTGCCGGAACCTAGAGATTACTAGCATGCTGACACGTGCCGGGTACGTGAAGAGTGACGCCGACCAGTGTATCTTTCTTTCACGTACCGCTGAGAGCTTCACTACCATCCTAGTCTATGTGGACTGCCTCCTGATTGCGTCCCCTCTAAAGGAGGTTGTGTAGTAGTCCTTCACACTGCCTAAAGGATGAAGGACCTTGGACGTGGAGCTGTGTTTCTCGAGATGGGGATTGTACTTGATCTTCAGCGACAGACACTCTTCTTGCATGAGGCACGTTACGCTCGCGTTGTGGAGGAGCAGTTAACTGACCTTCTCAGTGTACTTCCTACAGCCTCCACCCCTATCACACCAGACGGGCGGAATGCTCTGAAGGAGGATAATCTAGTAGAATTGGGGTAGACAGTGGACGTGACCCTGTCCTTGCGCCTCACTGGCTCTCTCATGTACTTGGCCACTACCACACGACTCGACATCGACTTCGTTGTCAACCTCATTGCACAGCTATTGCAGTGTCCTCTAGCAATAGCCCTTCACGTGGTTATACCAGTGGTATGGTATGTCGTTTCCATGCCGTACCACAGACTCCGCTTTCCACGACTGTGTTCGGTGGTAGTCGACAACTACAGAGACAGTGATTGTGCATGGAGCCAAGATAGGCGCAATCGGACAGGCTACGTGTTCCTGCTAGGCAGCACCGTTGTGTCATGGTGCAGACGCAAGCAGGGTTGTATTGCACGTAGCTTATTGGAGGCTAAGTGCGTTGCACTTGGGGCTAGGGCTGCTAAGGCAACGTGGCTACAACATCCATTTCGTGAGTTGCAACAATCGGTGCCTTGCTTCATTCTACGCTGTGACAACAAGAGAGCTCTTGCCATTACGCACAACTCTTGTGTGTTTCATGCACTTACAAAGAACATTGCACTTGAGCATCACTTTGTGCGTGATCTTGTGGAGCGGTAGGTGATCTCTTTTGTCTCGGTCTACACGGACATGCAGCGCCTTTACTTCCTGACCAGGGCACTGGCGCGCAGAAAGTTCATGATGCGTATTCGCTCAGTCGGGCTTCGTCCCTTGCCTTAGAGTGGCTCAAAGTGGGGTGTGTGAGGATGGACCATTGAGCATCTCAGTGTGCAATTCTGTTAGTTCTGCACGTTATTCGATATGCGCACCATCAGGTCGTGGGAGAGTGTTGTGATGTGAGTCGTCCTGTCTATTTTTACAACTTATTGTGACCACTTGGCCGTGTCCATGCTTATGCATATCTTTGATGCGGACCCAGCTGGCGCCAGAGCACCGACATATTGTGGCTCCGCCCCGTGCAGCTCCTAAATAGTTACCACGAATCCCCGAGTGCTTCCTAAGGTGCTTTGCAGTTTTTCTCTACAGGCTAGTATTTTCTCGCTGGATTGGCTCTCGAGCCCGATTTGCATGTTTTATGTTGCTTGTCCACCAATCGATACCGGACTTGTGTCTGGCTCAAGATTATATATCTCCATGTTCAAAAGGTGATGGGTTTGGATGCCTGTGCGTGGAGTTACGGCCAAAACAAACAAACTAACATTGCCGTGCATTACGGCATGTACTCATGTTTCGTGCTTCTCAATTTTCATTCATTACATACATTACTGAGCTATTGGAGCTCATGAAACTTTGCACATCTCCCTAGCCTATTCTTTGTTGTTTCTTGCACTTATTTGCTTTCAAGTTCGATAGCTGACGAGACAATGTCGCCACGTGAGAAGCAGCAAGGCCAGGAATCTTCCTACCAGTTTCTCACTCCAACATGATTTTTTTGTGGCAAAAATGTCACTCCTCCACCTGAAGACCACGCGGACAAGGATATGGAGTACGTGATTGAAGTCATCATTGGACATCGACATGTTGGAAAACTAAGTAGGTATCTAGCGAAGTGACATGGCTATGATTCCGCACATAGCCGCTTGGAGCCAAGTGACAGCCTCCAAGACGTCGATCATCTGATTGACGGGTAATATGGGGATTACTAGCTCACGTGTGCTAACATTTAAAGGCATGAAGGCTTGAAGGGGGCAAGTGTTATGTCGAAACATTCACAAGTCCCCAAAAAGTTTCGGGTTGGCATTTTATTCCTTAAATTCATGGCCAATCACGCGTAGAAATCACGATTTGTATTTGGCTCGGCCGAGGGCGTCCTGGCCACTTGCACTTTCCTCTTATACATCGCTGTAGAAGGTTTTAACACTTTTGGCCACTTTCTCGAAGGGTCAACAGAAGCAATGATATTTTTCTTTTGAATTATTCATGGCACTAGACTTTTCTGAATCAGCACTTTGATATTCTCAAAAGTAATGACTTCTCAGTGGATGTTTCACGAAGCAAGCATGCACAACACGGATTTGCACTTATCTTTTTACTCGAGCGCTCAAGAACCCAAACATGCCTTATTATATTTCTTCATATTTTGTACATCCACTCAACTTGTTCGACATTTGTCATTGAAGTACACATTCAAGTAGATGGAAACAATCCAATCGGTGCTAGTCCTCGAATCATTTTTTTCTATGAAAATAATCCTCTTGAACCACCCATGTCTTTTTTTCCTAGACATTTTCTGAATGTACCAATGGTTTTGTCACCAACCGTGCCTCAGTATTCTGGACACCACACCTGCGTGTTTAGGTAGCCTGCCCTCTAAGAACGTCTATCATTTGGTGAGGGCTGTGCTCTGACCAGGATCACATCCTCTCATGCGCCAGAGAAGCCGATCATGCTTCATCGCCAGAACCCGTTCCCGGTTTTGCCCGCATACGGTTGCGAAATCCTTACTTTGCTCGCTCTGGCTCACTGACGCTGAAGTAGACCCATCACTGCGCTCAAACTTTCAGTCTTCACCAAAGTCGCTGAGGTGCGCTACTTCGTCCCAGTAATCGGCGGCGAAACCGAACACGAAAGCGAATGGCTCTGCGAAGGATGCCTCACGCCACGGCCACTCGTTCTTTCACACGTGGCACTTTCGTCGCTGTTGTTGCGGGTGAGCAGTAAATGCCGGAAAGTCGTCCTACAGAAAAAGCCACAGAAAGACTAATACACAGATGACGCTGAGACACAAAAAAATCATCACGCAGTCCGTCGTCTACGTCCATTCCGTCGCACTGCCTTGGGACTAGCGCGGTGCTGCTGCTCCCCTCGTCGCCGGTTGTCGACACGCGGCCATGGCGTGCGCCCTCACCACCGCGGGAGCCGTGACATCCCTGCCGAGGTCAGCCTGACTCTTGCTAGCCAGTGCTTGCCGTGCGCTCGTTCAGTGAAACTTTTGAAGAGGCGTGCGCCAGAGCGATGTGGACGAATGTGGTGGAGGTGGAGGCGGAGGCGGAGGCGAGGCGAGAGAAGGAGTCGGAGGGGGCGGCGGCGGACAAGTGGAAGGCAGAGCGC
>SZWC01003549.1:107952-118121 GCA_023375785.1 Penium margaritaceum
TGACACCTATGGTGCATTCTAGACGCATAGTTCATCCATGCATGGCTGATAGAGTTTTCTCGGTGGTCGAGACCCGGGTGTTGGTTATAGGTGCAAGACCCGCAAGTGACCTCTTGACTCTGTTTGCGTGCGCGCGCACACACACACACACACACACACACACACACATATATATGTACACACATACACACACACACATACACACACACACACACACACACACACACACACTCACTCACTATCTGTGGAGATGATTGATGCGGATTGAAGCTCTTGGGTGCAATGCCAATGTTCACATCATGGGGCGCAAAATGGTGGATCTTCAGCCAAGTGAAAAAGTGTCAGCTATAGCACCTGTTTTAGATGTGTTTTTGAGCTCAACTGTAGTGACCCGTTTAACATTCTTGGTGCATTCGTAGCATGACGTGGAGCAAATACTGTGTAGGGGAATATGCATCCACATGCGCTCGTGGTCAATGTTGTTATAGTAATTTAATCATGCACGTGATAAACAGGTGATTATGGGCTTCTGATTGTTGCCCCGATGGTGATTGTGCACCTTGGAGGGTCCCTAGCAGTGGCTGGTTCACACCACCAACTGTTTTTGGAGAGACTGAAACCATGGAGGCAACAGGTGCCAAGGATGGCAAAAAACTGGTCAGGGAGTGAGGCAATAGTTTTGGCCTCAATTGACTGGGAACAAACTCTTGATCAAGGCTCACAAGCATTGAAACTTTATGGCCACTGATCTAAGCTTTCTAGAACACCACAGTATGCCAGATTTATTGCTTCCTAGCAGATTCTATGGGTTCTACAGTGTTCCTTTGTAGGCTGTCTTTTTTCCCACCTAGGAAGGCATCCCCTCCCTCTTCTAGAAGTGTCTGCCCCTTCCTAGATTCCTCAGTTTGCTTCTAGTAGGAGGAAAGGTGTCCAGAAGACCAAGACACCTCTAGATGCCTTGAATGACAAGTCACCCCATCTAGAAGGTGTGCCACCTTCTACTAGCCTCCAAGAAACTCAAGGAGGAACTCTAGAAGTTGAGCTAGCTTCCTGGCACCTATTCTTCACCTCCCTTGAGGCAGGGCAGAAATTCATATTGTGGGACTTGCACCCGGGCCCCTGCTTCTAGAGGTGTAAACCATCAGCCACTAAGCCACTAAGGCTTGTCTTTTTGGTATTCCATTTTGGAGTCACTCATGCCATGGTGAGGAGCACAACTCCAACAATCTCCCCCTTGAGCATCACCCATGGCAGTTGTCCATGCTCAACCTACAACTCAAGAGGCTTGGGAAAGCCCAAGCTCCATGCAAGTAGCATCATGCCTGTTCTTGCGTTGCGCCTTTGTCATGGCATCAGCAAGCATGTGCGCTGTGCCACATCGCACAAGCACCACATCACTCTTTCCAACAAGGTCACGTGCAAAGTGATGCCTGATCTCTATGTGCTTGGTCCTTTGGTGTAGCACAGGGTTCTTGGCAAGGCTGATGGCACTCATGTTGTCAACGTTGAGTACCTTGGGATTCTTCCGCGGCATCCCTATCTCCTTGAGCAATCACCACAGCTATAACGCCTCCTTTGCAGCTTCTGTGAGTGCGATGTACTCTGCGTCGGTGCTAGACAACGACACACAATCTTGTTTCCGACTTGCCCAAGACACTGCTGTACTACCAAGCACAGAAACGTTGCCTGATATTGACTTGCGGTCATCAACATCACCTGCTCAGTGAGTGTCAGAGTAGCCAGCCAGCTCAAAGGAGTCAGTCCGAGCTCCCCCTCCAAACCCAAGTTGTGACTGTGTTGTTGCCTTCAAGTAGCAGAGGATTCTCTTGACCACTTACCAATGTAGTGGTCCCAGATCAGCAACATAGCGGCTCACTTGCCCCTCGGCAAAGGTAAGATCAGGCCGTGTCACCACCATGGCATGCATTATGATGCCGACTGCGGATAGGTATGGTACTCCAGCCATGTCCTTCTTCTCGTCCTCCGTGCTCGGGCCCATGCTCGAGCTCAGCTCATATGTTGTTTTCATAAGCGTGCCAATGGGGTTGCACTCCTCCATGTTGTAGCAACGGAGCACCTTCTGCACGCATTTTTCTTGACCCATCTTCAGCGTGCGTGCTTTGCGGTCCCTCTTGATGGAAATTCCTAGGTAGTAGTCAAGCTTGCCCATGTCTTTCATCTTGAACCGGCCGCCAAGCCGTTTCTTCGGGCTTTTGAGCTCCCCCTCATCTAGAGACACAAGGATGCGGTCATCCACGTAGAGGACAACAACTTGGTGGAGCTCCGGCTGCTTACACACATACACACTGTGATCTGTCTCGCAATGCTTGAAGCCAAGCTCACCAATGAAACTTTCCATCTTGAGGTACCACATGAGTGGAGCTTGCTTCAGTCCATAGAGTACCTTGCAAAGCCCGCACACCTTCCCGTGCAGTGCATCCATCCCCTCCGACACCTCCATGTAGACTTCCTTGTCCAGGTCGCCATTGAAGAATGCAGTTTTGACGTCCATTTTGTGGATTTCATAGTCGCGTGCCGC
Organism: Penium margaritaceum; assembly: GCA_023375785.1. Lineage (NCBI taxonomy): Eukaryota > Viridiplantae > Streptophyta > Zygnematophyceae > Desmidiales > Peniaceae > Penium > Penium margaritaceum. Next base: position 110,492 of record SZWC01003549.1, read on the forward strand.
CGCCACCAAGAGGATAGTGCGGATGGAGGCAAACTTGGCCACTGGTGCAAAGGTCTTATCGTAGTGCTCCCCTTTTCTCTGGAAGTACCCTTTTGCCACCAGCCGTGCCTTGTACGGTTCCACCCTCCCCTCCTTTGTAAGCTTCTTCCAGAAGATCCACTTGGAGCCGATGATTTTCTTACCCCCCGGCCGGTCAACCAGCTCCCAAGTGCCGTTCTCCTTGTCCAAGGCAAGCTCAGATTTCATCGCTCCCTCCCACTCAACCCCATCCGTCTGCTGCAGTGCCTCCTTCACAGATTGAGGCTCCTCTTGCGTGAAGAAGGCTTGTGCAAATCCGGTCCAAATGCCCTTGTTGGCATTTCACCTCTTTGTCCTTCTTTGCACATGGGTGCTCGTGCAGGGATGTTGAGGCAGTTGTTGTTGTTGAACTCTCCTTTTGGCACCACCCTCTCCAAGCGCCTGCCCCCCCTCTCTTGAAGACCTTGGAGACATCGTTCAACTCCCCGCCTCCACGTCCATCTCAGCTGCTTTGGGTTTCTCATCCGAACTGGCTGGAATAAAGTCTGCCGCTCGCCCATCCTTAAGGCAGCTGGGCAGTCAACACCCTGGAGTCACCATCAGAAACCGAGCCGATCCAGAAATCACCCACGACTGCACATGAGCGTGCTCGCATCAAGGAAGAGGTCACCTAATACAAGGAGAGAGCAAAGCGCGAGGTGTGGTTGTGCATCCGCTGCTGCAGTCCTAGGTACTACCCCGGGGAGGACTACTATCCGAGCGCCAATTTTTAGCAGGAGAACGATGTTGATTACACTGTCTACTGCCATTATGCAGATGATTAATCATTGACGGCGTAGAACGTGCCAGCCACGGGGCCACTACAGGATAAAAGACCCCTCCAATCTTCGGTAAGCCTACTCGCTGCCCATAGGACACGTCGGTAGAGTTAGCGTTCCGTCCCTGGTGGAGCGGGACCAGAAGCAGCAGCAGTTCATAGGGCCTCCACTCCACATTGCGCTAAACCTCTAGTTGTATGTGCCTTAGAGTCAGTCTCATTGGCACCCTCTGATTTTCTCTCTTTCCTACAGGAAACACTCATTTCCAGTGCTGCAGTTTTCTCCACATTTTCTGCCACTGCACGCGCCACTCGTGCACCTACCAGCACTGCTGCTGGAACAGCTGTTGAGATGTACACCATTGTTACAGATGATGAGGGGCTTCTAGCAGTGGCTGCTGAAAACGTTGTTACACAGGTTGCCGTTGCAATAGATGCAATAACAGCAACAACAACAGCAACATCAGCCACTACACTCTCCATTGTAGTGGCCTCCATCAACACTTCTACGAAACTGGCCTCCTCGTCATCCACATCAAGTCACCACATCGACGTCCTTGTATCGACAGCTACAGCCATCTCCACCCTCACAGCTACTCCATTAACAGGTGTTACATGCCTCAGTGTCTCCACGGCGTCCACCGTCCCAGTTATTGCGGCATCTGTAACAGCGGAACTTCCTCCCCTCTTCTCGCTCTGTCGCTAGGCACGGTGAGCTTGGGACCTTTGACTGCCTTCTCTCTCTCTCTCTCTCTCTCTCTCTCTCTCTCTCTCTCTCTCTCTCGCTCTCTCTCTCTCTCTCTCTCTCTCGCTCTCTCTCTCTCTCTCTCTCTCTCGCTCTCTCTCTCTCTCTCTCTCTCTCGCTCTCTCTCTCTCTCTCTCTCTCTCGCTCTCTCTCTCTCTCTCTCTCTCTCCCTCTCTCTCTCTCTCTCTCTCTCTCTCTCTCTCTCTCTCTCTCTCTCTCTCTCTCTCTCTCTCTCTCTCTCTCTCTCTCCCTCTCTCTTGCGTCTGCGTTGGCGTGTTTGTGTATCCAGGTCCGTTGCCTTGTAGCACAACCTTGAGCAAAGTCACCATACCTTCTCATGCCCACTGGGACAAAAGAAACTCGGCCAAAAGTTTCTCAACAGAGTGACGTCACTGGCATCATGCCAGTTGACGATGACCAGTATGTTGAATTTTAAGAGCACACTGTCCTATAGACTGCACTCACTGCTTAGCGTGCTGTGGAGGAAGAAGTCCATACTAAGCAAGCTGATCAGGAAACCTTCGCTGATTGTATGGCTGATTTGGCTCTCAACCGCCTCCAACCCACACTATGCACCACTCCCTCTGCTTTTGCTGCTGCTGGCATTGCTGTTGCATTCTCCACTACCCCCGCTTCTGCATCCACCACCCCTGGTTCTACCTCTTCCGATCCTCTCGTAGTTGCCGCCATTGCTGATGTAGCAGCTGCCTAACCTTTCACGTTGGCCTCGTAGCGCAAGCCCAACTTTGATTTGTACCCACCTCACTTAATCTCTTATCTTACCTTCTCATCTCGGGAGGTTCAGTTCAATGTAAAGGCACAGGGCAAAAAAATATTGGAATACTACCATGAATGCAATTCCTCAACCAATCCTCCCTTTCTCCCTGTTGGTTCTGATTCCGTCCAAATTGTTCGTGCTTTCATCCTTGCTAGGCCCGATGATGTCACTGACAAGACCGGTTCTTGCAACTCCGATACTAAACGTAGCACATCTGCTGACCGAGTTTGCGCATACACACTCATCAAGCACCACACCACAGTCACAGGGTATGCTGTACAGAGCTCCCTCATCGTCCAGTTCAACATGCTGTCTATGCATGCTGATAAGATTGCTGAGGCCTATCGGGCTCGCAGTCTCCGCCTGTTGCACGGCCTGGGTAAGATGACACTTGGACAACTTCAAGCTGTCCTGTCTATTGCCAACGGCCTTATCCCTGAGAATTCTGACATCTTTAGGTTAGTAAATCCCTTTGAGCTCAAGCGTCTCATTGCCGGACCTCTTCCAGCTGGTATATTGCTGGACATTAGTGCTTTGTAGGAGTTCGCCTTGCAATTCTTCACCGATTGGTTGAGCTCTCTACGGAACAAACACATCCATCGTACCGTAGTTGTTGCTGGCACCACTGTACTCCCTTCCACATCTGCCTCTACCTCTGCCTCCTCTTGCACCACTTCCATCACGCCGGCCACATCCCTTGTCTCTCAAGAGGGGCCGTGGCCGGGGGGAAGGCAACGGTGGCTCTCTCAGCGGGGGGTCGGATGGTGGTCAAGGCGGGCGCGGGAAAGGGCGGTTGACCGATGTCTTCTCCTCCTCTTCCTCATCATCTGACATTGTGACATTTTGGATTTGTGGCGCCTTTGGACACTCCTCTCCCAAGTGTTTTGTGCCCCTGGACCATGCACCTCTTGCATCTGCCATGCGGGCACACTGGGTCCGCTCCTCCACCTTTGTTTTGTCCACCAGTTGCAGTGCGCCCTCGTCCATAGAATCCGCTACCCATAGCACTACCATGGTGCCTCCTATGCTGCCTTGCCCCTAGGGGTGGCCTTCAGGGATTGGGAGGCCTGTCTTTTGTGGCCCCCCTTCTAGCCCTTACTCTCCTTTGTCCTGGGCCTCTCCCAGATATATTCACTGGCATCCTTCCCTTGGCTTTGTCATCACTCGTGATGCATCTTAGGACGACCATCAGCTAAACACAGCACTCTTGCATGCCATCCATCGGCATCATATCTGTGATCAGGGAGGTGAGGGTGTGCGTTTAGGCTTGGGTTTACTTGAATGCGCTGTTGATGGGGGTCTCCATGGTCCGGCATTGGGTCACTTTCATGGATGTTCTCTTGTTGATGTTACGTGGATTGTGGACAGGCAGTCTATTTTTTTGCCTTGTCGTCTCACTACCTGTGGTCAGCAGCTTCCACTCCACTCTGCTACAGCTGCCGTCAACCATGTTCCTAGGTCTACTCGCGTGTCGGGTGGTTTTTGGATCCTTGATTCCAAAGCCACCCATCACATGACCTCCTCCCAATCCTTGTTTTTCTCTTTGGGTCCCATTGGCTGTGTTTTCTTTGTCCATACTGGCTTCGGCCAACAATTCCTAACTCAGGATGTTGGACTGGTCCTCTTTTTTGGGCTTGGGTGGGAGTCATTTCTGCCTGACGTACAATACGTGCCTCATCGTGAGCTGAGCCTTTTCTCTGTTACAACTCTCGATCACCTGGGCATGGACTTCTCCTCTTGCCGTGATATTGAATTTGTGTTGCATTGCACCACTGGCCAGTGTTTGCTTCATGGTATGAACTGTGATCGTTTGTTTCATGTTCTTTCCTTTGCGGATGCACCTTCCACCACTGTCCTTGTTCATGTGACATGGTCCCTCACTCCACTGCACACACAGTTGCTGCAACACCACCTCTGCCACATCCACACTACTGCCACTGATAGCCTGCTTATGATATGGATGCCTCCACTTTCCCTGTTCCTAGCTCTATTGACTGTCTTGAATGTGCTCAGGGAAAATTGCATAAGTCCCCAGTCTCCACATCCGAGTCTCGCCCAACCCACCCCCTTGACCTCTTGCATGCTGATGTCATGGAACCCCTTGTTCACAATGCCTCGGGGAGGATTGTTTGCTACATACTTTGTCTTATGGATGAATTCTCTTGCATGTGCTAGGTCTGTGCTCTTCGATAGGAAAGCACTGTGTGTTCCATCCTTCAGTCCTAGCTTCCCTATGATGAACTCGCCAAAGAGTTGGTGTCTAAAAGTCTTTCATTGTGATCATGGTGGTGAGTTCATGGGACCCACTGCTCACTTCTTATCTTCTTGTAGGATGTGTATGGACCCATCGACTCTCTACACACCCCAAAAAAATGACGTCTCCAAACGTTGGAACCAAACTCTTGCTTATGGTCTCGGCACTCTCCTGAGTGCCCATACACTGCCCACTGCTCTTCTCCTTTGATGCCATGTCCTATATGACCTAGATTTGGAACCGTATTCTCCACAACCCTCTTCCTTGTCATGTTGCTGCTTTTGAGTGCTGGTTTGGTCACTGGGTAGACTTGTGTCTTCCTCACATCTGGGGTTACGTCGCGGCCATGTGGCTTCTAGAGGACCTTCAGGATGGAAAACTTAGTTCCCATGTGTGCCTCTGTACCTTTCTTGGTGCTCCAAAGCCTTTTGCTTCTGGGAGGCTGATCGGTCCCCGGGCATCGAGTCTCACGACCTTCTTTTCTTCGAGGTCTCAGGACCTTCCTTCCTTCTTTTCTCCCAGGGCATCTTTCCTTGAAACTTTTCTGATGCTCCTCCAACCTCCTCTCTCTCCTCGCTTCATCGGCTTGGAGATGATCCTCTTTCTCAGCCTCCAGTCTCAAGGAAGTTCCTCCCTCCTCTACTGGCATGCCTCCCCCCCTAGTCGTCCTCCTCCTTCTCAGTTGCTAAGTGTTCCTCCCACTGACAGTAATTCTCCCAGCCTATCCTCCCTGTCCAGCTCACCGACCGCCCTCTCCCCGGAGTCATTACCGGTCTCTGCATCCTCTGCGGCCTCTGGGTCGACACTTGCCGGTGTTCTCATACAGTCCCTTGCACACAATTCTCCTGGCTCACCTCCTATGTCTGCACTGCAGATCCTAGCATCTAATAATACCTCAAAGCCACCTCCTAAGTCTTAGATCCCTCCTCTTGGCCCTGAGAAATGAACACGCAAAGGGAGACTTTGCGCTCTCCCTCAACACTCTATTTCTAAGTCTTTTCTCAGCCCCTTAGCATCGCATATGCTGTAGTGCATCATCCTCTACGGCTGGCACTTCAATTAGACCCACTGCTCTTGATGCTCTCGGCCTTGCTACTAGTGTTGTCTACACCAACTTTGCAGTAGGTTATGTCATTGTGGCTCATGAGTTTTAGAGTGTTCTCGATGCCTCTGTTTCTGGCTATGTCGCATCGTGCTTGTACCTAGTGGAAACTCCACTGTCCCTCCAAAGCCTACAAATTTTCAGCAAGCTCGTGAGGCAGCTCATGGTGATCTCTTGGAAAAAGCCATGCAGGAGGAGCTGACCATCCTCAAGGTACACGATGTCTTTGAGCTTGTGGTCTTTCCAGAAAAGCTGTCTCGGCTCGCTAGGTCCTTCAACGAAAGATGTAACTTGGCGGTGAGGTCGACAGGTACAAGGCTCGGCTCACAGCCAAAGGATTCTTTTAGATCATTGGGATTGATTTTGACAAGAAATTCACTCCAGTCCGGCGGTATGCCACTGCTCGTGTTCTTCTTAGTCTAGTTGTCCAATATGACTGGAAAATGGAGTAGATGGACATCACCAATGCATTCTTACAAAGAATAATCATTGAGGAGATCTACATGATCCAGCCGCCGGGCTTCACCGATGGCACACATAAGGTCTGGCGACTGTGCAAGGCCCTGTATGGGCTCAAACATTGCCGCACTGCTAGAACATGGAGATCTCTTCTACTCTTGAGAGAGGTGGCTCCCAGCCCAGTACTGTGGACTGTGCACTCTTGGTGAGTGCACCCTTGGAGCCCTTTGTAGAAATTTTTGTCTACGTCAACGACCTCTTTATTGCCTCTCTCATCCCTACTACTGTCCATCCAGTGAAGACTTTGTTGTAGTCCACATACAAGATAAAGGAGTTGGGTCCGGCTCCAATTTTTACTGGCATGGAACTGGAGTGTGATTGTTAGCATAGAACTTTGCACATGCATCAGGGTGCTTACGTTTGCAGCCTAGGAGAGCCCTTTGCCTCCTTGCTGGCCAACATGCCCACTGTGTCTACACCGATGACTCCAGTAGGTCAGTGCCTGTTGAATTCATCTGATCCATCACACCTGGGAAGGATCATCGATGTCACCAATAACCTCAGAGTGATTGGGTCTTTCATAAATCTCGTGAACAACACAGGGGCAAATGCAGCCTTCTCGGTCAACACCTTGGTCTTCTTCTTCTAGCATCCTCACTAGAGGCATCTTGAGGCATTATACAATACACACTGTCCACTGCGCCTGTAGGATTGTGGTACGGTGTACAACCCTCTATGGTTGTTGAAGGATACACAAACAGTCGTTGGGCGCACGACACCGATGCTCATAGTTTCACCGGTTATACAATTCTTGTTATGGGACTGTTATCTCTTGGAAGAGTAGAAAACAGGGAGGTGTTGTCCGGAGTTCCAGTCAGGTAGAGTGCGCAGCGCTCCGTGCAGGTACGTACGTGTGAGAGTGTATGGTTGTCCTACCTGTTACAACAGTAGCATGTTATAATCTGCCACATCACTCTGTGCTGCAACAATTAGAGTACCAAGGTGATCAATGAGCAAAATGGCATGCATCATTATTGCACAAAGCATGTTAAAATTGAGCATCACTTTGTGTGTGAGCGCACTGTTGCCAGAGAGGTTTACGCTGTCTGGATCAACACTCGTCACTAGCGTGCAGACTTTCTCACCAGAGCTCTCACCAATGGCATGTTCAAAGCAGTTGTGCATGCTGTTGTTCTGCTGCATGCTCGTGATATCCAAGGTTGATATGAGTGCATCTCGTGAGTCATGGTTTCAGTGACATGATCATGTAGTGTTCCTGCTCTCATGTATGTGTGGGTTGATTGGCAATGGGTCATGGAGGAGTGTTGGTTATGGGTGTAATTTACGCAAGTGACCTCTTCACTCTGTGCACACACACACACACACACACACACACACACACACACACACACACACACACACACACACACACACACACACACACACACACACACACG
>SZWC01003549.1:147380-158921 GCA_023375785.1 Penium margaritaceum
CAGCAACACTCCCACAAGACACACGTCCACATCGGGAGAGGGGGGGTCCTTGTATCCAGATCTCCCCCCACCCCCCAGCAGTTCAAAGTGCATTGGGATGGTGTATTGGAGAGTGTAGCTGAGGGAGACTTCTCATTAAAACTAGTGTGTTCGGAGAGAGGTGCGGACCTGCCGTTATACAAGTTCGAGAAAACCTTGTCCTCCCGATACACTCCCCAATACACTTCCCCAATACATTAGGGTGGTTTGCCGGGGGAGGGGGAGGGGGAGGGGGGCATCTTTGAGAAAATGGCAACCCAAACCCTATCTGGAATTCGCCCTAAGTCGTCATATAGGTGTTTATCAAAGGAATCAAGGCGTTTAAGACCACAGGCTTTATGTAAGAGAAATACGACAGACAAAAGAGCCGATGCATAATTCAAGGGACATATGTAGGCTTCCTAGGAAAAATAAAAATGCATGAAAATCCCTTTTGAACCACACAAATTCAATGCAGAAACATGGACTGAGCATTTTGACTTCCACTAAAGACCTAGTGTCAAAAGAAGTGAACATCTCAATGTAAGCTTCTGGGAACTATACTTAAACAGGATGCACTATACACAGGTATCGTAGTGTATTAAAAGGGGATGATTAACCATAACTCCTGACATCAGCATGGAAATTGTGACGGGACCACTCGCCACCCCCGAGGGAGATAACGCCATCCTCATGGTGATGGACAGATTTTCTAAACTGTTGCACTTCATCTCGACGACGACCACCGTCACCGTAGAAGGAGCAATATGGTTATTTCTAAACAACATTGTATGACTGCATGGAGTGCCACGTACCATCATCAGTAACAAAGACGACTGTTCAGAGTCACCAATGACAAGTTTGAGGCATCTGAGGGGATTAGTGACAAGCTGGTCACAATGGGTGTCAATGGTGGAGATTCCAGCCTCAAGCTAGAGAGGGTGGTCTACTTGCCCTCCTTCAGAGCCAACCCGCTCTCCAACTCTAAGATAACTGACCATGGCATGACAATGGTCTTTACAGAGAAGGAAACGGTGATAGTCCCTACCAAGGACTTAAGTATCTCCTGCTCTTCCAAGACAGTTGTCGCAGAGGGTCCTCGCGCTGATGGACTATACGTCTTACACACCAAAGCGACAACTTCAATGGCTTGTTGAAGTAGCGGAAGCGCTGGCAGTAGACGATTTGGCAACAAAATTGCAAGCAAATGCAACCACGAGGGCTATTCATTCTAGCCTGTGCACATCCTCCGAGAACCTATGGCACATGCGCTTTGGGTACGTGGCTCATCGCACATTGGAGCTCATGGGAAAGTAGGAGCCAGTGCGTGGGATGGAGCTAGGTGATGAGGCAAAGGGAGCCAGGATCATGTGTGAGACATGCCTTCAAGGCAAGGCGAAAAGGAAACCCTTCAAGCGCAATGGCATGCGAGCTCTCGCACCTCTCGCTCTCATGTACTCTGACGTGTGTGGTCCCTTTCTCATACCGTCAAATGGAGACAGCAGATATTTCCTCACATGCATCGACAACAACAGTCACAAATTCTGGATAAAATTTCTCAAAAAGAAAATTGAGGTGAAAGAGAATCTGTAGACTTTTATCGCTATGGTTGAGCGACAGAGTGGAAAGAAGGTGAAGGCATTTAGGAAAGAAAATGGGGGAAAGCAACCTCCCTGCAGGGAGTGGCTCAAGTTGCAGGCATTGAACACCAGAAAATTACCCCCTCCTCACCTCAAAGCAACGGCATAGCATAGAGGATGAACCAGAACCTCCTGGATATGACAAGGTGCATGCTCTTTGATGCCAAGCTGCCTCCTAGGTTGTGGGCAAAAGCAGCACGTACGGCTACAAATCTTGTAAACCTTACACCTGCAGCAGCTCTGTGAAAGAGAGGTAAGAAGAAGCAAACATCGCAGCTGAAGACGCCTCAAGAAGCATGGTAAGGTAGGAAGCCGGACGCCTCCCATCTCAAGGTATTCGGTTACACCGGATTTGCCAAGATCCAGGCCGGTGAGGTCCCTGGAAAGCTCGATGCAAGAGTATGAAAGCGTATTTTCATCGGCTATGACACCACCCATAAATCTTATTGACCGTGGGACCAAGGATCCAAGAAGGGTATCGATGAAAGAAAATCTACCTCCGGCTTCGTGTGTATGCTGAATGGTGTAGTCAGTTGGGCAAGTCGCAAGCGGAAACGTCTCTTTGTCAACAGCTGAAGCAGAGTACATCGCCTTGGATGAGGCATGAAAAGAAATGTATTGGATACAAAGCTTGTTCTCTGAGATGAAGGCACCACAGGCAACGGCAATAGTTATCAAGATTGACAACATGAGCACGATTGACATGTCCAAGAACCCCGTCCTCTCCAGGCGCACAAAGCACATCGAGATCTGCTACCACTATGCTCAAGAATCGGTCTACAAGTAGACAGTGGAGCTTGAGTATGTCGGTACCAAGCTGAACCGGGCTTACATGCTTACAAAGCCACTTGACAAGGATCTCCACCAGGCGGGCAGGCAAGGTATCAGCATGGTCAACACAAGTAATGATGAATGATGATGCTCACTAAGGAAATGTGCAAGGGAGAGATTTGTTGATTTTTTCCCCCTTGTTCAGTGTTTTAAGACAAATCAGGAATGCTCTGCCCCTTGTGGAGGTATGATCCCTAGATCCGTTGTGATGTGACTCAACTATGTTCTGTCTCTTGTAAGATATGACCTGTGAGTACACCATGTGGGTGAGTGGTCATCTTTGCCATTTTGTTGATTTGGCCCAGTTACAGGTCATGAGTTTGATCTTGGCCCCATGCACATCTTGTTTGCTAGAGAAGCTTCCAAGAAAGGAAGTCCCTAGCTTCTTGGGTACTACATGGTTGGATTGTCACCTTGACACTAGGATGCTCATGTGTCAAGCCCACAGTGCAAGTATATTGGTGATGTGGATGGTTCAGGCCACTTCCCAGGAATGTGCTTTTGAGTTCTAGGACTGGATAAAAAACTGTAAAAGGACTTGTCTTGCATGCTGATCAATCAACCCTTGCTTGATCCTCTCTTGGGTATTGGTGACTTGAACTCTTCTTGAGATGTAATGCTAAGGCGTTAGTACTCTTGACGGTGAAGTGTATGCCTGATTAAGTTTGGGGTGCATGACACATGTAAACAAAGGAAGCAGGTCTAAAAATTGTTGTGATATTTTTGGTTGTGTGGCTTCTTCGCCAGAGGTGTTAGCTTAGTAGCTAACAAGATCCAGCTATCTACGGCGTTCCATCCTCAAACTGACGGGCAAACCAAGGGAAACCAACTAGATGCTCAAAAAACTTCTCTGAACTTTATGTGAGCCAAACTACACGGATTGGACAATGAAACTACCTACTACCGAAATCACATTCAACTCCTACACTTCCACCGAAAATGGTACAATACCTTTTGAGGTGGTGTACGGCAAACTTCCCACCACATCAGCTGGACTACAAAGTCTGAGTAACATCCCTGAGGTTGAAGTTCACCATCGGGACTTCACAAACATCTGGAAGGAATCACAACAGACCCTCACAAAGATGCAAGCAGCCATGAAGTGGATAGTTGATGGACGTCGCAACAATGACGTGTTCACTGCTGGTGATAGTGTCCTTGGATTGACAAATATCAAAGTCCGAGGAAAGGACTTCACAAAGCTCAAACCCCAATGGTTGGGCCCCTTTGAGATCAAGCGAATGGAAACCCCACTCGTCACTCAAATTCGTTTCCCTGACAGCATGGAAATCCGCCCTGTCTTCCACATGAGCAAGATCAAGCACTATAGGTCTGGTGTTGACCTGGGCTCCTCGAACAGTGGTACGTCAATGTGTACCGCGACACATCAATGTGATCCATTACATTGGCCACCACGGTACCCCGGTTGTGGAGGAGAGTGGGGGGGAGAGGCTTTGCGACCTCCCTGCCACTTTTTCTCAGGCTATGGCATTCTTTCACACAATCATGATTTGCTATGCTCATGTTTTTCTAAGCATATGCCAAGTGTCAGAGGGACTCACATTTCATTTACACTTACACTACTTTTTACATGTGCACTGTACAACTTTCTTTATGCTTAAAAGTGTCAGACTTTCATTGCACTTTGTTCCACACATGAGGCTGAAAGGAACCACAGGGGTCATTCCAGGGAGTTCAAACGAAAAAAAACCAACTTTGTTATTCATGGCTCAAGAGCAATGGGCGTCTAATCCCACTAGCCATCAGAGTGCCTAGAGCGCTTACTGGCTTTCTCAACAGCATGTGTGCTAGTTCTCACCCTGGCTGCCTTCTTGGTAGCCACCCAAGTATTTCCACCAACACCCCTCGCGCTCCCACTGCCCACCCTCTTCTTCCTAGTCCCTCCAGCTGCAGCGCTCAGTTGCCCTCCTGCCTGACCCATTGTCCACATGCTCTCCAACCCCTTCCCCATCCTCCTCATCCCCACCCTCATCCTCAGCCCCATCTTCTCCCACCCCTAACTCATTGCTGGCCTCTTCTCCCTCTGTCTCTGGTCTTGTTTCTTGCTGGGAACCTGATGTTGCTGCTCCTGCCATCGCAAACGCCTCAACCCCCACCCTTGTGTGCACGCTCCCAGAGTAAAATGGCCCATCCTCCGGGTTGGCATGGACTATGGTGGGCTGCTGCGTCTGCTGCTACTGCTCCCCTGCACCCTCATTCTCCTCTCCCTCCATGAACACCTCCTCATCTTCCAACTCATCATCCTTGGTCTTCTCTCCCCTCTGCCTCTACTCATCCTCCTCCTTAGGCAGCTCCTCAACTATGTCTCAATCATCTTCACTCTCGCACTCATCTGGCTGTTTGAAGGACAGCTTGCTCCTGCGTCGGCCACCATCTACATTGTAGTGCTTCAGTAGCCAGACATTGACTCAAACGAGCATCTCCAGTGTGCTCACATGGAGCCTGTTCTGGCGGGCTGTGTGGATCAACTGGTGGGTGGAGAAGACACGCTCACAATCCGAGGAGAAGCAAAACTGGGTGAAAACTTTGATGGCAAGTGCACGGAGGTTAGGCAGGTGGTTGAGGTACAAAGAGGCCCACTCATGGGGCTGCAACGTCTTGGAAAGCACCCATGCAATGACAGCTCTTGCCTTGTTCGAGAGTTGCTTCGTGGCAATGGAAATGAATTCCACATTCACCCTCCCGGGCCAACTCAGAATGGTGCTGCTCCAGCACCAGTGCCTCGCCCACTTGCGTCCCGCTTTGCACCATGGATACATCAGCACCGAGATCATTCCCAAAGTGAGTGGGGTGCAAACGCAGTGCGGCAACATACAAGTGGCACGCCATATGCTTCGTCCTATGGACGGACAGAGGCTCCTTTGCCAACTCCACGTGCTGCGCCGCAACACATGTTGGTTTGCATGCCTTGCCCACTGCCAGTGCCTTGAAGTCCTCCATGAAATCCAACAAGCCCTCGTAAATCTCCCTAGCAGCACCACCTAGAAGGTTTGGAATGTGCAACATGTCAAAACGTACCCCTGTCATAGATGAAGTTTGATGTTTTCGTGGTTCGCCCACCAGATAGTAGTTTGATTTTTGATCTGATTACAGATTTTGACTCCTTGGATTTTTCCATGCGGTTTTGAGCTATCAGTTTCTCGATTTGGTTCAGAATTCAGAAATTTATCCCCATCCGAAGTTCGGGTGGTCGTCGTGTGGAATCTGGATCTCCGTCATGGGTGACGGGATAATTCCACCGCAGTGGTCTGAGTTCATCTCTAACAAGCTCTAAATGCACCAGGGACATGAATGAAGTGACCAGAATGACTTCCTTTACCAGGGTTGACTTCTCCTTGACTCATGGGCGAGGAAAGGCGCTCTGACGGATCATCGTCGAAGCGCCTCCCGGTGCCTAGCGTGCGAGGCATGGTGGACGGCTCCACCAATGGTTGCTTTGATAGCCGTAGCAGGGGCTGTACTGCTCCGATTTAGACGTGATTGGATGCATTGGAAAGCTCAGATCACAGGCTATAGTAATCTGATGTCATCTCACAAAAATAAGTAACCATTAATGATCTTTGACCTTTCTCAGTTTCCGCAACCTGCAATCGGCCAGAATTCTGCTCCCTTGGTGTTGTGGCGACCCAAAGCACACACCCCCCTTGGAAGTATCTTTGCACTAAGCAGCCGTGCACACTTGTGGTGGATCAAAGTATGGCAGGAAAGCATTCCTGACGAAGGGTTATGGGCCCACAGCCCTGAATAGCCTGCTAAGACGTTTACGGCTTCCGCAACGCACGTGAGTGTCGCTCTGGGCGACGTCGCCATCGTACTTATAGACTTTCCATTGCAGAAGTTCAACGTGGCGCAGAAGCCGGAGTCCTCACCCATCCAAACGTACATGGGCAGCCCTGGATTTGGGCTGTGGCAGTGGCATTTTGAGATCCACCTTGTGCACAAGGGAATGCTCGAGTTTAGGAAGGGCTCGGAGGTTCAAGGTGCGAGCGCAAAGAACAAGGAGGAGACGGCCTTTGCTAAGAAGAACATGGAGGCGTTGATGCTCCTACTGTCGACACTGCACAAATCTCAATGGAGTTATATCCATGGCTGCTCTTTGGTGACAGATGTGTGGAAAAAGCTCTGCTTCATCCACCAATCAACATCTCTGGCCAACATAGTTTTTGCAATGAAGCGACTTTTGGCGGTGAGGATCAAGGAGTGTGAGGACGTCATTTCTGCCATGCCAAAGATCGAGTCTCTTGCCTTGCAATGCAATGATACGGGGTGGATTATTGACATGAAGTTGTAGGCAACGGTGCTCCTCATGGCTCTACCCGACAGTTGGAGCCCTCTCATCATTGTATTGGAAGGTTGGGAGGAGGATAAACTCACGTACGGCGCAGTCGTCGAGTACATCCGCAATGAGTTACACCATCGCAGTGGTGGCAAGACCTCGTCATCCTCAATAGCTCTGGTCAACAAAGCGCAGGGTGGCAGCAGTAGCGGCAAACGAGGTGGCGATAAGAGCAGCGGCAAGAAGGGCGCCAAGAAGTGAGCATGCCATAATTGTGGCAAGGAGGGTCATTGGGCCAACGAGTGTCCGGAGGAAGCGCAGAGCAGCGGCAAGGGTGCCAAAAGCAAGAAGGTGCTCCTCAATGGTATGAAGAACCACAACCTGAAGGGTGCCAACAAGCGGCGCCTTGACTCAGGTGTGGAGGAGCATGCCCAAGTTGAGAAGGTGGGATTCATTAACTACACCAATTCTGCCAAGTCCATGGTGGTCGCCAACGACAAGGTCAAACCTGTGGCCAGCCAAGATGATGTGGACGTGGAGCTGGTGGTTGGTGGTAAAAAAGTGCAGTCTGTTATTCAAAACGTGCAACATGTCCCCTGCCGTTCTGACATTTTGAGTGTGAGTCACTTGACAGATAAGAGGTATGAAGTGCTCTTCCGCAGGAAAGGTGCAGTCGTGCTGATGTACGGCAAGGTCATGCTTGAAGTAAAGCGTAAGGATGTCCTCTACATCATTGAGATCCAGGTAATCCCCTTTGTTACAGATGTAGCAGACAGGCCAGCGTACGTCAACCTCGCAAAAGGTGGGGGAGCAGACCTGCAACTGTGGCATCGGGGACTGGGGCACTTGTTGCCTGCAGTTGTGTAGGAGATGGCAAAGAGCGACATGCTTCTTGGCCTCAACATCACCAGCGCAACAGACGCAGTAGCAGATTCCACAGAACACAAGTGCAAGCCTTCAATCGTGGGCAATGCGAAGCGCAAGCCGTTCGAAGACGGACAACGGCGGGCCAAAAACCTGCTTGAGGTCGTGCACAATGCTCGGTCTGTGGACCAATCAAGACGCCATCCATTGGGGGCATGCGGTACTTTGTCACCTTCATCAATGATTGCAGCAAAAAACTCTACTCTAAGCGGAAGAGCGATGTGCTGGACCGGCTGAAGAAGTATATCGCAGCGGTCAACGCAGACTGGACGCAAGGTCAGAGCAGTAAACAGCGACAATGGCGGCAAGTACGTGGGCTGTGAATGGTGACTGAAGGAGCAAGGGATTAAGTGGCAGCCGACCACTCCATACACGCCTCAATCTCATGGTTTGGCAGAGCGTATGAACCAGACACTACTCACAAGGGCACGGACGGTGCTCGTGGATGTTAAACTGCCATGGAGTCTGTGGGCCGAGGTCGTGAGCACAATTTGCATCACCAACCTCACCCCAACAGCAGTGCTGAAGGGGAAGGGCGGCTGGAAGACACCGCATGAGGTGTGGAGCGGGCGCAAACCAAGCATGGCGCATGTGAAGGTGTTCGGGTGCAAGACTCTTGCATTGGTACAGGCCGCACAAAGAAAAGACTACAAACTGGACCCGCGTGCAAAGGCTCACGCATTCGCTGGATACAAGAGTGCGCTCAAGGCATTCCTTCTCTTTGATCCACGGACACAAGACGCCATCACCAGCCGCAAAATCATGTTTGATGAGCAGCAAGGCTACTACAGCAACAAAAACACCATCGACGCAGCGCACTCACCAAAGCAGGGGGAGTGGTTCCAACTCCTTGAGCGTGAGGAGGAGCCGGCGGCTGTAGAGGTTGATGACGAATCTTCGGACAACAATGATGTTGGAGTGCAACAGGGAAACACAGAAGGTGCAGGTGCCGCTGGAGCGCACGATGTAGCAGATGATACGGGGAAGCCCGCGGCTGAAGAAAATGTTGTAGCAGGGCAGCAATAGGACCAACAGCCAGCGTCACCAGGGTCGCCGCGTCGTAGCCAAAGGCAGCACATTGCGGCAGAGCGGTACGACGCAAGCTCGGGCCACTGGATCGGCATGGCGCGGTGTATGATGGAAGCCGCAACGGAGCAGACAGTTGTGCAAGAGACGCTTGCACGGCCTGCCGGGCAGCAGTGGGTGAAGAAATAGAATCTGAACTTGCGTCCCTTGCTAAGAACGGCACTTGGGAGCTGGTGGATCGGCATGAAGGGGCGAAGGTGATCAGCTCTAAGTGTGTGTTCAAGGTGAAGCTCACCAAGGACAGCAAGGTGTACAAGTAAAAGGCATGCCTAGTGGCAAAGGGGTACACGCAGTGGAAAGGAGAGCACTACGATGAGACGTTGGCGCCTGTCGCCAAGTTTACAAGCATCCGGACAATCCTTGCGGTGGCAGCTGCAAAGGATATGGAGATTCACCAAATGGAGGTCAAGATAGCATTCCTGAATGGCATCATTGACAAGGAAATCTACCTTGAGGTGCCGGAGGGGGTGGATGCACCGGAGGGTAAGGTATGCAAGCTGCGGAAGGCCTGGTACAGGCTAAAACAGGCATCTAGCTACTGGTACTAGCAGATGGACGGCTACATGGAGGAGCTCGGCTTCAAGCAATGTGAGTCAGACCACAGTGTGTACGTGCAGCACAGCAAGGGAATCCATCAGATTACTTCACTCTACGTGGACAATCTGATCCTGTGATCATCAGATCTGACGGCTTTGGAGTAGCTCAAGGAGTAGCTGAGCAGCAGATTTAAGATGATGGACATGGGGGAGCTGGAGTACTACCTTGGGATGAGCATCACGCAAAACCAGAGGGCGTGCACGCTTGAGCTGGGGTAGGCCAAGTACGTGGCAGAGATCCGGAAGCGGTACGACATGGAGGACTGCAAACCAGTGGGTAGTCCGATCTCCATGAGCTATGAGCTGAGTGCGGCGATGGCGCCACAAACTAAAGAGGAGACGGAGGACATGGTGGAGGTGCTCTACCAATCTGTGGTAGACAGCCTGATGTTTGCCATGGTAGCGACTCAGTCGGACTTGGCCTATGCGATGGGTCAGGTGTGCAGGTACGTGGCCAACCTTGGGCCACTTCACTGGATGACCATGAAGCGCATCCTCCGGTACTTGCAGACAACATGGCACGTGTGCCTGAAGTACGATGGAAAAGGGAGGTCAGACCCCTTGCGGCTGGTCTGCTACACTGACACGGACTACGCCGGCTATGTGGACAAGAGGAGGTCCACTTCTGGTAATGTGTTCTTCCTCGTTGGTGCAGCGGTCCCGTGGTGCAGCAGGAAGCAGGACTGCGTCGCCACCTCCACAGTGGAGGCGGAGTACATCGCTCTGGTTGAGGCAGTCAAGGAAGCAGTGTGGCTCCGCAGATTGCTGGGGGAGCTGGGCGTACCGCAGCAGGAGCCTGCAGTGGTCCAGGAGGACATCACTGGCTCCATCTTGCTGACCAACAACCTGACACAGCACAGAAGGATGAAGCACATCGATGTGCGCTACCACTACGCGTGCGAAATGGTGGAAAGGGGATAGGTTGTGCTGTAGCATTGTAGCACGAAGCACATGCTCGCCGATTGCTTGACCAAGGCGCAGCCCCAGGATCGGAGCATCATCAGTCTTGCAGGGCTTGGGTTGACAAGCTGTGAAGGGCTTGAAGGCGCAGGAGAGGAAGAGCAAGAGTGAGCATTAGGCATTGGCATGGAAGGTGCATGGGGGAGATTGTCAGAATGTATCCCTCCCATGGATGCCATTTACCGTTTTCCTGGTTCGACCACTAAAGAATGGTTGAATATCTAATCTTATTCCAGATTTAGACTCCTTGGATTTTGCCATGCGGTTTTGAGCTATCAATTGCTCGATTTGGTTGAGAATTCAGAAGGCTAGCCCCATCCGAAGTTCGTGTAGTCGGTGGGTGGAATCTGGGTCTCCGTCATGGGTGACGGGATAATTCGTGAGTTTGTGAAAAACGAGCTTCAAATGCACCAGGGGCATGAATTAAGTGACCAGAAGGAATTCCTTGACCATAGTTGACTCATGGATGAGGCAAGGCACTCTGACAGGTCATCGTCGAAGAGCCTCCCGTTGCCTAGCGCGCAAGGCACAGTGGACGGCTCCACCAAGGATTACTTCAACGATCGTAGCAGGGGCTCTACTGCTCCAATTTGGGTGTGCTTGGATGTGTTGGAAAGATCAGATCATAGGCTATAATAATCTTATGTAATCTCTTTAAAATTACTAACCATTAATGATCGTCATCCTTTGTCAGTTTCCGCAACCTGCATTCTGCTCAAATTCTGCTTCCTTGGTGTTGTGGCGACCCAAAGCACACATCCCCCTTGGAAGTCTCTTTGCACTCAGAAGCCGTGCACACTTGTGGTGGATCAGAGCATGCCAGGACAGTATTCCTGGCACAACACCGTGACAAGGGAGGTGATTAGGTTACGCAACTGCCTGACCTGGAGCCAGAAAACTATGTGCGGATAATTTTATGCACACGTTTTTTCCGGTCCCTGAATGCCCATGGCTGAGCTTGAAGTGGATGTGGGCAGCGCTGCCCAGCGCCTAGGAGGCATGGTGGAGGTGCTACTATGCCGCAAGGCCAAGGTTGCCTTGCGGCACTGAGGCTAGGTACTAGTGCCTCCCAGCGAAGACATCGTGATGCGCGTGACTGAACAAGTAGGAGCGACAACAGGTTGTGGACTATCTTCATACGCAACCGAGCCTACAATGGGAATTGATGGACGAGGGGGAGGGGGGGGGG
>SZWC01003549.1:159796-177790 GCA_023375785.1 Penium margaritaceum
GGGGGGGGGGGTTACATCCCTGATGTACACGATTCCCTAAAGCTCGCGAGTGGGCATTTCTGTTCTTACATTCATGGCCTATCGTGCGGTGACTTAGGAGTTTTTCTGCCGTTCGGCCGAGGGCAATTTGGCCAACTGCCCCGACCTTTGGTGTCCCGTTCTAAAAATTTCCGACAACTTTGACTACATTCCAGACTGGTCGAACATAAGTGTCGTGAACCATATCAAACATCCACCACTCACAACATAACATCGCACGCATCACTCGGCTAGAATGTCGATGGCCCAACTTATGTGTCATTCTCATTCTCAGCATTGTATACATGTCCACGACAAACTTGATACTTTTCAGCGAAGTACACTTACTTCTTAACAAAAATCAACCATTTTTCCTAAACCCTCGAACCGTCTTTTGTCCTGCTCCTCATCCATGTGAACCACCTGCATTCTGCTTGGTAAAACACTCGGTATCAGAGCATAGCAATGCTGGAGGGACAACCGGTTTATTAACTATCTAGCAAAAGTCTCGCACTAGTCCTCGGTGCATCTCCACCGATCAGAAGATTGCAGACTTCACGACAACAACGGTGAACAGAGCAAGCGCACCCGCCAACGAGCAGCTGTTCCCAGCGAGTACTCCAGCAATGGTGCATTAGCAGCACACAAACAACATCACTCTCCGGGCAAACCAGGCAGCACCAACAACTTTTGCGGTGAACGGTGCAGTGCCGACAAACCCAATGACCAATCTGGGGTTCACTCGAGAGTTACAAATTCTCTTGGTGAGCATTGCTTTGACCAGAACACCTTGAGTCGTTCGATCCCGTGAAATCCAAGGCACCGATGTCCAAGATTTGGCTGACGATTTTGGAGGTGTACCTCACCACTGCTGGGGCCAAAAAGAAAATTGGCCTTGTGGCCTCACTTTTGCGTGGTAAGGCTTTGAATTGGTCGTCCAATCTAAAGGCCATGCAATGGCAGCAAGAGACCAGCAGAGCTGTGTCAATAGCTCTTGCAAATGCTCTCACAGAGCGATTGCAAGAGTTTTACCCTTCAAGCAGATCAACCTGATGTAGCACAAATCTCTTATGCCACCGTAAACACAGATGGATTTTGCGTGCGGTACACATGCTCGCTTTGGGAAATGGAACGAGAAGTCTGACGCACAGTATTGACTCCAAAGTACACTCAGCATTTTCAAAAAATCATCATCGGCAATGACACAGCCCTCAACAAATATTGTTACTACTACAACTGCCTGAAGCCAGATATTTGACGAGTAATTACTGTTTTTGGCATCCAATATGCCCTTCCGTGAATGATCAAAGCAGTTGACTGCATGGAGAACGCTGACTACAATGCTCTGATGCAATGACTGGTAAGCCCAAAGCCACAATCCTTATCCTGGCCGGGGAAATTCACAGCCGGCAGGAAACCTCGTCTCCGATGGAGATGGATGCCGTCGTTAGCGCGGGTAACGGCTCTGCTAGACATGCAGAAAACCTGGTCATATCTCGTGCAACTACCGAAAGCGGAAAGAACTAGCCAACAAGTGCAAGGAGGTCATAGAAATAGAGTGAAGAGTCGGGAAAAGGCAAAGGGTATGAGTAGACAACGAGGCTACGGTCCGGTCAGAAAATTCTGCATCCACCGATTGCCCATCTGAGCAGTTCACATCGCTGCAAACAAGGATACCTGAGATTGCAAACTTTGACGAGGGGTACGAGGATGAGCGACCAGCGATGCTGCTACAAGTGCAGCCAAGGAGTTGTCACATCTGAAAAATGGTACCAGTGTTACAAGATGGACGAGCTTCTCACAGTTTCATCAGAAACAACATGGTTCAAAAGTTGGGTTTTGCACACTGAACTGAGACTTTTTTCAAGGAAAAAAATTGTTGCACGACTGCAGGTCCTTCGACTTTGCAAATCACTCCAACTGTAAATCGGAAATCTATACAACGTTACAGTCTGGAGTACTTGCCCAATGAGCAATAAAAAAAATCATCTTTGGGCAAGATTTCCTCTGCCGGCACAACCCGTAGGTTGATTGGAGCAAAGAAGTAGTCTACGTCACCATTAATGGCAGAAAGAAACACCTGCCTCTGATCGAGCAACCCACGATGTAGCGATAGCTACGCAAAACAACAGAGGTGGAAACACTATAGGAAGTTGGGACAGCCACAAAACACCAACCAATATCTGGACTAGCCAAGCGCTACCTGAAACGCAGAGCTCAAGCGTAGCTAGTCCATGTGGAAGCAGGGAAAGTAGAAGAAATTGCAGCTGTTGAACCAACGCTAACGGCAAAAACACCAGAGAAGTTCACAAAAATACCAAATGAATTTACGCAGCTCATTGAGGAGTTTACGCAACTCCTCAATGAGCTGCGTAAATGAACTCCTTAATGCAAAAGGGGAATTTTTTCTGGCGTATTACCCCGAGAGTTACTACCACAATGTAACATCGACTATCAGATGCACCTGAAGCTGGGCAGCAGACCGACGGTGAAGGGGACCTATCGGATGAGCAATCACAAGCTGAACAAACTCAAGAAGCAGCTGGATGAGATACTCTGTCAGAGATTCATCCAACCCTCCAAGTCACCTCACGCAACAACAATAGTTTTCATGAAGAATAAAACAGGAGAGATGCGAATGTGCATGAACTACCCAGAGTTCCACAACATCACCATCAAGAACCAATACCCCCCCTTGTGAGCAGATGAACTTTTTGACCAGCTCCGTGGTACCCGCATATTCAGCAAAATCAGCCTACGCGGCGGCTACCATCAGATCCACGTATCCGATAAGGATATCAAGAAGACAGCATTTTGCACCAGATACGGGCACGTTAAGTTCACACACAAGTCGTTTGGACTCACAAACATATGTGCAAAATCTATGGTGGTGATGAACAACAATTTTGATCCATATCTTGGCGACTTTGTCCTCATGCATCTTGACGACAATCTTGTGTACAGCTGCACCTCGGAGGAGCACAATGGAAATCTTAAAAAAGTTCTCAAAGTTTCACAAATCGAGAATTTAAAAAAAAAAACTCTCAAAGTACAAATTTGTTTGTGGTTCGATTGAGTTTTTGGGCCACATAATCAGCGGCACACTGATCACTATGGACCCAAAAATATTGAAGATGATTGCTGATTGGCCGACGTCCATGTTCAAGATGTCTACGTCTTTTTGGGATTTGCAACTACTACCATTGATTTATGAAGGAAAATTTCCTAGTGTCAGCACCTCTCTCCCATCTCACCCAGGAAACCACCCAGGAAAATTTCCTAGTGCAATCAGGGGGACAGTGAATGAGAAGTGTTAACTTTTTGAGAAATGCTCCAACCTGGGCACCAGCCTTACAATTAGCAGATCCAATGATGGACTAAATCATGGCTACCGATGCGTCCGTTCCAGGCATCGGGATTGTTTTTCTCCAAGACAACAGCGGTGGAGAACAAACTGTCACGTATATGTCAAAAAAGCTATGTGGGCCGGAACTGAAGTATGCGGTGCACAAAGAGGAGATGCTTGCAGTTGTGCACATGTTGAAGAAATGGTGGTGAAACTTAGAATGTCAACGATGCATCGTCCGCATCGACCATCACGCCCTAAAATATCTCAAGACCCGGCCAATTTTAAACTTTCAACAAACTCAATGGATGGAGTTCCTCGAGGCCAACTTTGACCACGACGACAAGTACCATCCTGGAAAACCATATCCGGTGGATGTTCTAAGTAAAAAATCAGATCTAATGGCTGAGATGAACACGTTGCTTGTCAAACAAGACCCATTCCTCAAGAGGCTGTTCGCAAAGGGTTACAAGGAGTCCGGCAGGTATGGCAAAACCAAGTTATGGTTTGACGACCGCTACAGGCAATGGCGATTGACTCGCCAGGTCGTCGTTCCTCCAAATGAGGAGCTACTGCAAATATTATTGGAGGAGTGTCACAACACCGGTCCAGGTGGGCACTTTGATGAGGAAAAGATGCTCAAGAATTTGACAAAGTACTACTGGTGGAACACGAGCAGACCAACATGGCGGCCTCCTACAAATCATACGGTACCTGTAAGAGACAAAAATGTCATTGCACGAAGCCAGTCAGACTACTCTAGCTACCACCTCTTCCAACAAAACCATGGGCAAACATGAGCATGGACTTCATGACGGGAATGCTGGCCACTCCCGAGGGATATGACACCATCCTCGTCATAGTGGATAGATTTTCTAAAATGTCGCACTTCATTCTGACAACGACCAGTGCCACCACATAGGAACAGTGTGGTTGTTTCTAAATCAGATCGTGGGGCTACACACACTGCCACGTGCTATCATCAATGAAAGAGTTGGCTGTTGAATGATATGCACCTTGTCCACTGGCTAGCTGGCTGGCTGCACAGACAGACAAGGCATGCACTGCTCTATGGGTTACGTCCCCTTAGTCTATTCTGAGAAAGGACACAAATGCACTCCCCGTTATGGGTATGTCCCTTGGAGATCATCATGGGAAACACACCCCTGTGGCCTAGTTGGAAGAGGTACCGAAGCTCATGGGTCATGGGTTCAGACCCCACAATGGCCAGAGTTTTCTTTGCGGCCTCAAAATGGGACGGAAGCTTCTAGGTAGCTTACTATAGCCTGTCTTTAGGATGATACTTGGCAGTCTCAGGACATATCAAGTAGGACTGTAGGTTGAGGTTGGCTCATGCGGAGCCACTGCAAGAAGAAGCATTAGCAAATCTCTGCAAGTATAAAAGCATGTACCTTGCATGCATCCATTTACAGTTCATGCCTTTGAGACTCCTCACAGAGTGTCCAACCAAGGGTAGACACTAAAGACCTTCATGCGGAATTTGTGAGGCTACACACTGAATGAACCTTAAGTGTGGATCCCTCGTTCAAGGAAAAAATGTTATCCTGGTTGCAAGACCAAGAGAAGTTGGCAGCCTCCCATGTCAGGACCCGTTTTCTAGACCGTTGCTATCCAGTGCATTTACATTGGCCACTTCACAAAGCCATTTTTTGTGCAAAAAGATGCTACATTACAGTAGCCGGATCAAATAACCCAGCTATCCTATGTTCAACTCGGCGTAACAGGGGGTGTGGTTGGAAAGTTGGACCCGACTACCGTAGTGTGTAATCAGTTTGAGCCAAGAACGGCTGGTGAGGTGGCCATCTCTTTAATTGATGATAGTATGTGGCACTCCACTATATCTCACGATCTAGTTTAGAAATATCTACACTTTCTCCTTCTACGCTGACGGTGGTCATTGTCGGGATGAAATGTGACGTTTTAGAAAATCCATCCACCACGATGAGGATGGGGTCATACCTCTCGGGAGTGGCGGGCACTCACGTCACAAAGCCCATCCTCATGTAGGCCCACGGTTCGATTGGAATAGGTAGTGATTGGAGTAGACCAAGCGGCCTCGTGTAACGAAATTTTTCTTTCCCATAGGTATCGCATGATTTGCATATGGCCGCCCTGTCAATCTGCTTGTGTCCCACCAGTAGTACTTAGCCAGCTTCTTGATCGTCCTTTCCTTGCCAAAGTGCCTACCTGGACCGGTGTTGTGGTACTCCTCCGATAACCTTCATCGTACCTCATCATTTGGAGGAATGACAACCTGGCAGGTGAATCGATGTCGCCAGTAGTGGTCGTCAAACCAAAACTTGGTTTTTTTGTACATGCTAAACTCCTTGTAACCCTCCGCGAACAGAATCACGAGGTATGGGTCTTGTTTGATGATCAACGTGTTCATCTTAGCCATTTGATTGGGTCGTCAACTTAGAGCATCCACTGGATTTATTTTTCCAGGACGATACTCCATGTCGTAGTGGAAGTTGGACTCGAGGAACTCTATCCATCGAGTTTATCGATGATCTAGATTTGGCTTTCTCTTGAGACATTACAGGGCGTGATGATCGGTGCAGGTGATGAAACATCCACATTCCAAGAAGAACCACCATGTCTTGAACATGTGCACGACTACGAGCATCTCTTTTTTGTGCACCGCGTGCTTCTTTTCTGGCCCTCGTAGTTTTCTCAACATGTATGCAACCGGTTGTTCTCCACCGCCATTGTATTGTAAAAGAACAGCTTCCATGCCTTGATCGGACGCATCAGTGGCTATGATATAGTCCACTGTTGGATCGACTAATTCTAAGGCTGGCGCCGAGGTCAAAGCATCTCTAAAAACCTAAAATGCTTCTTACTTGCTGTCCTCCCAAATCCTTTTGGTGGTTTTCGGGATGAGATCTGAGGAAGGTGCTAACAATCGGGCATTGTCCTTTACAAATCAATGGTAGCAGTTGCAAAATCCTCAAAACCCTTAAAATACCTGGATGTCTCAAATAATTGTGGACGTCCGCCAATCAGTGACTGCCTCCAATTTTGGGCGGTCCATGGTGATCAGTCCGCCCCCGATGATGCGGCCCAAAAACTCGATCGGACGGCGACCAAAGTTGCACTTTGAGAGTTTTCCCAAACAATTGTCTCTCTGTAAAACTTCCAGAAGTTTTTTAACATGTCCATTGTTCTCCTCCAGGGTGCAACTGTAAACCACAATGTTTTCAATATACACAACAGCAAATTCGTTCAGGTATATGCAAAAAAAATTGTTCATCACCGCCATAAATATTCTGCGTGAGGTTTTCAGTCAAGATTGCATGACTTTGAACTTCACTTATCCATATCTGATAGAAAATGATGTCTTCTTGATGTCCGTATCAGATACATGGATCTGATGATAGTCATTGCGTAGGTTGATTCTGCTTAAAATTTGGGCCGCTCCAAGCTGTTCAAAAGATCATCTTCGTGTGGGAGGGGGTAGTGGTTCTTGATGGTGATGTCATGGAACACTTGGTAGTCCATCCACATCCGCATCTCTTCAGTTTCCTTTTGCACAAATGGTCTAGTGCTACGGAAGGTGACGTGGAGGGTCATATGAACTCCTGCTTGAGCATCTCATCCAGCTGCTTCTTGAGTTCGGTTACCTCGTGATCGCTCATCGGATAGGTCCTCTCACCATTGGTCTATTGTCCAGCTTCAGGTCTATGTGATGGTTGATGCTACGTTGTGGTGGCAACTCTCGGGGTAGTTCGTCGGGAAATTCCCCTTTGAACTCCTTGATGAGCTCCACAACCTCTTTTGGTGCTATTGCAAACTTCTCAGGTGTTGTTGCCATTGGCGTCACTTCGGCAACTATGACTGTTTCTACTTCCCCTGCTTCCACGTGAACTAGCCATGCTTGAGCTCTATGTTTTAGGTACTGCTTGGCCACATGTAGCGGTATTGATTGGCGTTTTGTGGCTGTCAAAACTTCCTCTGTTGCTTCAACCTCTGCCGCTTCCCGCAACCGTCGCTACGTTGTGCAGATCTCTGATTTGCAGCCAAAGTGGTTTGTGAAGTGGACAGATCTGCAGTCATCCGTCACCGGCTTTCCTTCAAACACTCCCGGTTTGGTTGGCAAAGCCAGATTCCAAACCATGTCGATGCTAACGAAAGTATGAGAAGCTCCTCAGTCTAGTAGTGCCGGTACCGTTTTGCGACTTTCACAACCCCTTGCTTGCACTCGTAGCAGTATCGCCGGTTGTAGATGCGGTCTGCTGCTGCGATCATTCACGGAAGGTTGTCTTATATGTCATTAATGGTGATTGCTCATTAAATATCTCCCTTCAGGCCGTTGTTGTAGTAGGAACATAGTTTTTTGGGGGCAATTTCAATGCCGGTGATGATTTTGCAGAAACGCCGAGTGTATTTTGCCACGCTAGACTGCTGACGCAAACATTGGAGTCCGTACCCCGTGTGAGACTTTTTGTTCAGCTGTCCAATGCGAGTGAGTATAGCGCGCGTAAGGTTGCTCCACATTTTTGGTGGCGTGAGAAAGTCATACCATGTTGGTGAATCTGCTTGAGAGGTAGAACGCATGTGGTTGAGGATAAGAGAGCTGCTGCGAGAGCCATTGATGCAGCTCCGCCAGTCTCCTGCTGCCGTTGGATGGCTTATAAATGGGACCACCAACTTAAAGTCGTGCCACACAAAAGTGAGGCCGTGAGGTCAATCTTCTTTTTGTTGTTATTGAACCTCGCAGTGGTGAAGCACACCTCCATTCTCGTCAGCCACATCCAGACTGTCTGTCCATTGGAGTTTGCAAGACTGAACGGGATAGGAAGTGCCGGTCGAATTTGAGAATCACTAGAGAGTTGCACATTTATGTTGATAAGCACTACTTTACGCGTGCGAGAACCTCAAAGCTCCTCCACCAACGTTTTGCGTTGTTGGAGCAGATGGGTGTTGAGGTTCTCAATTCCCAACAATTTCTGGTACATGTCTTCCTTGATTTGTGCTTGTAAATTGGTGCCTCATATCGTGCTAGGTGTCAACCCAACGAGCTGTGGCAGGGGCGTAGGGTTTTCCAAGCCTTAGGGGTCCGGCACCGGATTGGTTGTCGGGTTCGTTGGCGCTACACCATTCACTGCAA
Source organism: Penium margaritaceum (assembly GCA_023375785.1). Taxonomy (NCBI): domain Eukaryota; kingdom Viridiplantae; phylum Streptophyta; class Zygnematophyceae; order Desmidiales; family Peniaceae; genus Penium; species Penium margaritaceum. The sequence goes on from SZWC01003549.1 coordinate 168,292, forward strand.
AACTTGTCAATGGCGCACGGTTTGCTTGGAGAGCGTCATCATTTGCATGCTCCTCATACGCCATCACCAGAGTACTCGCCACAGATTGTTGCTTGTCATTGGGTGCGCTCACTGTGTTTACCATTGTTGTTGTGAAGTGTGCGATCTTCTGAACAGTGGGGATGCACCGAGGATTCGTGCGAGCTTGTGGCCAAGTAGTTAATGTGCTGGTTGTCCCAATAGCGCTACTATGCTCTGATGCCAACTGTTACAGCGAGACAAACGTAGGTGGTTCATAAGGTTGAGGTGCGGGAAAAAAGACGATTCAGGTTTTTGGCTTAGAACTTGGATTATATGTATCAAACATTAAGTGTACTTCCATTACAGGTGTCAAGGGTCAAGCACATACATCAATGTTGACCTCGGTACCTTGGACAATGGTACAACATTGTGGATAACAGTACAATGTTGTAGGTAGGTAGAGACACATCGATGTGGGGGGAGGGGGGGAGCAGATTTCAGCCATAGTGCACATTTTATGCCAAGTACATGAAATAGTTTTTTCAGCCAATTCTAACAACCATATGAAAAACTCATTGAAACAACTCTTTACTCATTTTACGTTAATCATCATGTTTTAGACCAGCTGCCTTGTATTAGCAATACAATGCACCACCATCTTACCATCTGGACCTAAGCACTGAGTTTTGCACATCAACATTTGGCCTTGCATCCAAGCATTGGACACTGCACCTCAACTGTGAACATTCCACCAAAACATTGAACATTACACCTCAGAATTGCACATAGCACGCAAGCATAAGAGCAGGGAAAATTGTTGACAAAAACAGCTTGATTTAGAACACATGTCAGAAAGTTACAGGCACTAGGAAATGGACCATGGCCTAAACACTGTCCAACTACTTTTTGCCACGAGCAGGACGCTTGTGGCTACTTCCAGCAGCTGCATTGCTAGATCCTGCTGCTGTTGCTGAACGCTTGGTCCAATTGTTAGATGCTGCTACTGATGTAGGTAAGGTGGGTTTGTCACTTGGGTTCTCATCATTCTCAGCTTCTGTACCACCCTCTCCCCCTGCCTCAGTCCCACCACCTTCCTCAGTAGGCACTGATGAAGATGCGGCTGAAACTTTCTCCCGCATGCGAACACGGCAGGTATCTGGCAGGCCTGGGGCATCCCCCACGCTGCGGATGTGTGCCTCCACCTCTGCCACCTCATCATCAAATGTGGACTCTTCCTCCTCCTCTTCTTGTCCCTCGTCACCACTAATTTCATCACTTTCACCATCAGCCTGCTTTACCTCATCCCCCTCTTCCACTATGTCCCCATCCTGCTCGCTTGCATCCCCTTCCTCTGCATCCACTGCCCTGATGATCTGCTCTCCTGCACGCCTGGCATGGCGGCCATAGTGTTTGCGAAGCCTCACATTGCACCTCATGAGCAGCTCCAGTGTCCACACAAGCAAGAAGTTCCTCCTAGCAGTATGCACGAGCTCATGAGTAGAGAATGCCCTTTCACATTCAGAGGACGAGCAAGGCTGAGACAAGATTTTTAGGGCAAGGTCACGGAGAACAGGAAGGTAGGCAGTGAAATTGATATGCCATTCAACTGCACTCATAGTGTGGCACTTGAATTTTACAACAGCAGCAACAGCCTTGGCATTTTTGGTAACAGAGATGTTGGGATCAACATCAACCATAACTTGAGCCTTCTGAAGTAAGGAAATCTCCTTCATCAACAAATCATGCTTGTCCTCACGAACCAGAGCATCAGGCTAGGCCTGCAATGTCACATAGTCTGCGGAGAGGTCATTGCCAAAGTGTTTTCGATGAACACATCTGTCAGCAGCATATAGTGGACATGCCATGTTTGTGGACACACGATCATCCAGGCAGCCCAGCACATAATCCACATGAACCTTTGCAACTATTGCTACCTTTTCCCCCTTTTTCTCAGCCAGAGCAGCCAACTCCTCACAGCAGTCCAACAGGGCCTTGCAAATCTCACCTGCACCCCCACCCGGGTTGTCTGCCATCCTCAGTGCCCGCACAATAGGCTCCAGGAGGTCCTTCAGTTGGCACACCTATAGCCAAAACACTCTATGCCTCACAATGCAGCAAATCTCCTTCTTACGGGCTTTGTACCCGCTGTCCCTCTTCTTGCCTAGCTGTTTCTACATGTCAGATTCTACCAACGTCTCCAAGTTCTCTTTTTGGTCCAGCATTCTCTCGGCCATGGTGAACAGTGAAGCAAAGCGGGTGTCACATCGTGGGACCAGAACCTTCCCATTGGTCCTGGCGTTCAGCCATGAGTGAGGCATCTCGTTGTTCCTAAAGAATGAGACAACTTTATCACACCTTGTAATAAGTCCAGCCCCCCATGCATACTTGGCAACATCCTTCATCACCAGGTCCATGTTGTGGGCACAACAGCCCTAACAAATGATGCTTGGGTACTTTGCTCCCAGTTCACTAAAGGCTCGCTTGTACTGGTGTTGGTACTGGCGTTTTCACAGATGACAGAAACGACCCTCGACACGTCCACTTATTTGATGGCTGCCTCGATGACGCTGGCTGTGTACTCGGCGTCCCTGGTCATGCCACTTGCGTCTCTGCTAAAAACGTGCATGGAGCCCTGCTTTTTTACTGCCATTGCGTCGTAGATTGGACGGATCTGCTGGTCACTCCACTCATCCACGGTAAGACAAGTGTTGTAGATGTCCCACGCTTGCTTGAGTGGGATGTCCAGCTCCGCCAGGGCCGGAAGTAGCTCCTTTACGACTGTCGTTCTGCTCCAGAGGCGGAAACTTTTTGTGGTCTTGCGTGCAGATTTCACGACGTCCTTAATGCACGGCTCTCTGCAGAAGGAAATCGGGAAGGCCGATATGGCCATCAGCTTGACAATTGAGAGCTGGGACTTCTCGTTCTTTTACGTTCTGCGTTCTGGTCCAGAGTGTTCTGCCTGAAAAGGGACGCACGGCTGACATTGAATAACGGCACTTGCCCTTCCAGATGGGTGGATGGAGAGGGACGGGAAACATTCTACTTCAGCTGCTTCTACTGCCGCTCTTGCTACTGCTCCTCATCATCACTGTCTTGGAGAAGTGTGTATCCAACAACTGCTGCCTCCTCTTCATGCTGCCCCTTCTCCCACAATTTGATCCATCGCACCGGAAGATCAGTACTACGACAAGATTTTCTTTACCATCACAATCCGCAGGTCTACTGGGACAGCAGAGATGTCTGCGTGGAGATTGACGGTGCCAAATGACAACTTCCACGTGCCAGACGGAAACCAACAACGGAAGCAGCAGAGGTGGAAGTTGCAGAGGAAGCCACGAAAGCCAAAAAGCAACAACCAGTACAGCCGATACCTCTCAACGTAGCCAAGCACTACCTACGACGAGGAGCTCGTGCGTGGCTCATACATCATGAGCTAATGAGGGAAGCGGAAGTGGAAGCAGCTGACTCATCAGCCTCATCAGCCTCATCAGCCTCATCAACCTCATCAGCCGGACAAAATTTGCGATGGTACCCGAAGAATTTGCACCACTCATCAAGGATTTTGCCAATGTGTTCACGGACAAACTCCAAAATACTTTACCTCCTCAACAATACATCGCCCATCACATTGAACTGAAGCCGGATAGCAGACCTACTTTTCAATGGACCTATCGGATGAGCAATCACAAACTGACCGAGCTACAAAAGCAGCTCAACGAGATGCTTGGACAGGGGTTCATCTGTCCATCCACGTCACCATACGCCACACCAGTACTATACGTGAAAAAGAAAACTAGCAAGATGCAAATGTGTGTGCATTATGAAGCTTTGAATGATGCCACCATCAAGAACCGCTACCCTCTCCCTTGAGCCAATGAACCTTTTGACCAACTCCGAGGAACCCAAATTTTCAGCAAAGTTTACTCACGCAAGGAATATCACTAGATACGTGTGGCAGCCGCCGACATAAAAAAGACGGTGTTCTAAACTCGCTACGAGCACTTCGAGTTCACAGTTACGCCATTTGGACTCACAAATTTCCTGGCAATGTTTATGGCGGCATGAGAAAAATCCTCCGTCCGTACCTTGACAATTTTGTCGTGGTGTACCTCGACGACATCCAGGTGTACAGCTGCACCCCAGAGCACAATGGAGATCTCTGAAACGTTCATGAAGTTTGGCAAATAGAGAAAACTTTCAGAAACTCAAAATACGCCTTCGGTCGTTGTTCGATCAAGTTTTTTGGTCGCGTCATCAATGGTGGATGGATCACCATGGATCCGAAAAAAGTGGCAGCGGTCGCTGATTGGCTGACACTAGCCAATGTTCGAGAAATTCAAGTTTTTCTCAGATTCTGCAGTTACTACCAGCAATTTGTGCAGGATTACGCTCGAGTGTGAGTGATTCCTTCCGACCTCACTCAAAAAGGAAATGAGTGGCGGTGGGGAGACAACAAATAAGAAGCGTTCACCGCTTTGTGGAATGCTCTGACCTTGGTGCCAGCCCTACGATTAGCCGATCTGATGGCAAACTACTTCATGGCTACGAATACATAAGACCCAGCCATTGGCTTTATTCTTCTGCAAGATCATGGCAACCGCAAACAACTGGTCACCTACATGTCTTGAAAACTACAGGGACCGGAAAACAACTGCGCGGTCCACCAAAAGGAGATGCTGGCGGTTGTACACACGTTCAAGACGTCGCGATGCTACCTGGAGTGTCGTTGATGCGTGGTGCGCACCGACCACCATGTTGAAATGGTATGCACCTTGTCCACTGCCTAGCTGGCTAGCTGCACATACAGACAAAGCATGCACTGCTCTATGGAGAACGTCCCCTTGGTCTGTTTAGAGATGGGCCAGGAATGCACTGCTCATAATGGCTATGACCCCTGTGAATCATCATGGGAATAGCTTTGTGGCCTAGTTGAATGAGCGGCGGAGTGTAATCCGGGAGGTTGCAGGTTCATACACTGTAACATTTGTAGTTTTCTTTGTGGCCCAAATTGGGATAGGAAGCTTCTAGGAAGCTTACTAGAGCCTCCCTTGAGGATGACACTTGGCGGTCTAAGGACGTGTCAAGTTGGACTCTGGTTGAGGTTGGCTCCAGTAGAGCCACTATAAGCAGAAGCTTTAGCAAAACGCTGCAAGTATAAAAGCCTGTACCTTGCATGCATCCATTTACAGTTCTTGCCTTTTAGACTCCTCAAAGAGTATCCAACCAAAGGTAGACACTAAAGACCAACATGCAAAATTCGTGAGATTGCAAACCAAACGAACGTAAAGTGTGGATCCCTCGTTCGAGGGTGATATGTTATCTTGGTTGCAATACCAAAAGCGGTTGGTGGCCTCCGATGTCGGGACCCGTTTTCTAGACCGTTGCTATCCGGCGCATTGAAAAAGGGTTATGGGCCCACACTTCTGGTTCTAAGGCACGCTTCCAAGACCGACTAGCGCATGGTCTTGCACGGCGCACAGGTACAACATGGACACGACCATTGGACAGCTCCATCTGCTCCGTCGGGTCCATCGGCTTCTTCAGGTAGGGTGCACGCACATGGCGGACTAGGGGACAAGGACCAGCTATGTCCATGTTGGACACGACGCTCGAGCTCCAACGGGATTAAGCTCTACCCCTTTTATTGAAGGTGGTACAACCCCAAGTCCGTTCTCTCACGATGGCATCATCGCCTTAGGCGATCATCGACGGGAGGGGTATGCAATGGAACCAACTGCACCTTTTGACAATGGTCACAGTAAGCAGCCTCATCAGCCTCATTGGCCTCAAAAATGCAAAGTAGCAGCGAAGCAGAGAAGACGAGTAACTGCAAAAAATGGCGAATCCGACTCAAGCACGTCTTGAGGCGGGTATGTCCACCTTCACAGGGACGGGTTTTCCATTGTGGAAATGGCAGTTTGAGATTGTCATGAACGTGCGTGGCTACCTCGACATCCTAAAAGGGATCAAGACAACACCCGCTGATGCGACCGTGATGAAGCATGCGGTTGACCTTGCAACATGGAAGATGAAGAACAACATGGCTCTTGCCATTCATGTGACGTTCATCAATGATACTCAACATTCCCACATCACAGGGTGCACATTGGCTACTGAGGCCTAGGAAAAACTCGCATACGTGCATCAATCAAACACCCTAGCAAACCGACTCTTCATCTTTCAAAGGCTGATGTCGATGAGGGTGAGCGAAGGAGAATCGATATCCGCATTTTTGCAAACGTTCGACAACAAGCTACAAGAAGTCCAGAAAATGCAATGGAATCTCAACTCCAACATGCGTGCCTTGATCATTCTCATGGCGCTACCGGAAGGCTAGGGGTCCTTGATCACTATACTTGGTGGTTGGAAGGAGGCAGATTTGACGTATAAGGCTGTCACCAAACACGTCCACAACGAGTCCATATGACGCAGTGGTAGTGAGGCAAACATCCTAGCCTATGGCGCTCGCTTTGGCGGACAAGGTGCAAGCTCTCGCTCCAGTCAAGGCAACAGCGGAAGAGGTGATGGTGGAGGGAAAGGCAATGGTGGCGGGAAGAGTTCCAAGAAGCCCGGCAACTGTCACAACTGTGGCAAGGCTTGGCACTAGGCCAGGGACTGCCGTAGTCCCAAGAAAGAAGGCGGAAACAAATGTGGAAAGGAGAAGAATGAGCTCACCAACATGATGGCTAGGGAGCTTCCCATGAAGGGGGCAAAAATCCTTAGGCCCGGGGCATTCGCCTTTGACTCGGGCACCAACCACCACTCATCAAACGAGAAGGGTGGATTTGTGTCCATGGCCGAATCTGTCATGTGCATCAAGTGTGGAAATGGCGGCGTCGTCCAAGCCATGGGAAAAGGGGACAATGTGATCTCATTCAACGTGAACGGTGCGGAGAAAGCGGTCAACCTTCAAAAGGTGGTGTACATGCCCTCTTTTGTAGCCAACTTGCTGCTTGTCTCACAAATCACCGACAACAACATGAGAGTGGTGTTCACCAACAAGGAAGCGGTGGCCCTCAAAACGAGGACATCTATATTTTGTACACCAAAGACGACCTCATGCTTCAAGTTCTACATGCTTCAAACCAAAGTTACCAAGGTATTGGATGAGGAACTCGCATGTGCCACCAAGACAGTGGCACCGGAGCCAAAGGATGCACCAACGGCGATAGTTGCAGCCGCCACATCAACCAAGGAAACTGATGCTCGGCTATGACACCGGCAATTTTGCCATGTGGCCAACAGCACGTTGCAGAAGATGCAGGACCAAGAGGTAGTCTGTGGAATGGAAGGGTGCACCATCAAGCATGGCGAAGGGTGTACATTGTGTGAACCATGCCTTCAAGGAAAGGCAAAGAAGAAGCTGTTTGGGAGAGGAGGTCAACGATCAAAGCATGTTTTGGAAATGATACATAGAGATGTGTGTGGACACTTCCGCACACTGTCTAACGGAGGAAGCAAGTACTTCCTGGCCTTCATTGACGGCCAAAGCGGCAAGTTGTGGATCTACTTCCTCAAAACAAAGGGAGAAGTCAAGGAGAACCTCCTCGAGTTTGTTGCCATGGTGGAGCGGCAAACGTCCAAGAAGGTGAAGACGCTCCGAAGTGACAACGGGGGTGAGTACGAGGCATGCAAGCCTTGGCTCAAGCATCATGGCATCCGCCACGAGCAAACCACCCCTTATAACCCCCAAATCAATGGTGTTGCCGAGAGGATGAACCAGACCCTGCTCGGCATTGTGCGAAGCATGCTCTTCGACGCCAAGCTCCCACCTCACTTTTTGGCTAAAGTAGTAGCAACGGCTTGCTACCTATTAACCTCACACCAGCAATCGCCTTGCAAAAGCGTGGAAAGGAGCAGGAAAAGCAGCTGAAGACCCCACGGGAAACATGGTCGGGAAAGAAACCCAACGCATCTCATCTGAAGGTGTTCGGGTCAACTGCATGGGTGAAGATCCAGTCGGGAGAAGGTGGAGGCAAGCTCGACGCACGCTCCAAGAAGTGCGTCATGGTTCGGTACGACACGTCACACAAAGCCAATCGGCTTTGGAACCAGGCAGCAGGCAAGCTCATGAGGAGTCGCGACGTCGTGTTTGACAAACGCACCCTTGGAAAGGGAAAGCTGCTGGACCCGATCCTTGCTCACAAAGCGGGAGAGTGGATAGTGTTGCTTGAGTCTGGAGACCAAGCACCGGACACAACTGGCTCGCTTGGCCAGCAGGTGGTGGGAATGGGAGAGTAGCTGCGGAGGATGATGCAGCATCTGACATGGATGTAGATACCGAGGCCTCCAGGGTTTCCGAGTCTGACTTGGAGTCCGACGACTCTTCTGACGACGACAACGACGACGACGACAATGACGATGACAAACCACCACCCATGGAAGCACCAGCACCAAAGCAAGAAGCCGCACCAGTACCCCGGTGTAGTTTGCAACCAAAGAAAGAACCTTTGCGGTATGATGAAGATTGGACCGGCCTGAGCTGGTCGTGCATGGCTTAGGGAGAGCCATCCACAGTGGCGGAGGCGATGAATGGCCAAGATGCAGCAAAGTGGAAGGAGGCAGTGGACAGCGAGCTCGCGTCCATTGCCAAGAACGGCACGTGGGTGCTGGTGGATAGACCCGACAAGGCTCACGTGGTGGGATCCAAACGGGTCCTTCGAGTGAAGAAGAAGCAAGACGGCAACATCGACAAGTTCAAGGCAAGGGTAGTGGCTAAGGGGTTCTCTCAACGCCAAGGCTCCAACTATGATGAGACGTTTGCCCCCATGTTGACCTTTGCCTCCATCCACTCTCTCCTTGGCAATGCAGCCGCAAAGAACCTGAATACACCAGATGAACTTCAGGATAGCTTTCCTTTATGGGAAGCTTGACAAGGAAGTGCTCATGGAGGTGCCTGAAAGAGTGAAAGCTCCCAAGTGCAAGGTGTGCAAGTTGGTGAAAGTGCTCTACGGGCTAAAACAGGCCCCAAGGATGTAGTACAAAGAGATGGATGGTTTCATGACCGGCCTTGTTGCAAAAGGGCAAAACGGCAGATATGTCCCAAATCCATGTGGAGCATAACGACAATGAGGGAGGGGAGAGATGCCACTCTTTCCCCTCCCCCACTATCACCTGTGCTACCCTACACTACTGCTCTACTCTGCTCTGGGGGTCAGGAGAGAGGGTGATCCCTTGCCTTGCCCTGCCCACTGTGTACCTGTTCATATCAGTAACCTATTGAGCTACACCATATATTCCGCCAGTCATTGCACTAATACAGCGAGCGGCTCAAAGCAAGAAAAGAGCAGGTGGGGTGCTGACGTGGAGAGGCAACGAGGTGCGAGAACAAGAAGCACAGAGGAGCCGGACACTCTCCGGACAAAGTTTGATAGTCGATCGGAAGATCGATTAATAAACTCAATCCGAGGGCTCAGGAAAATCTGTCTTTACAGAATTGACGGTCCACGACAAATGTATAAATCAGGTGGAGCCTCATGGATACGGGGGGGGGGGGGGG
>SZWC01003550.1:11032-33334 GCA_023375785.1 Penium margaritaceum
CAAATCGCGGTTGATGGCGCATCCTTGTCGCTTGCTGCGCACCGGGACGGAGGCACGGGAGGGGGGGAGAGAGTTCGGAAGGGGGAAAGAGAGACAGGGAGGGAGAGAGGGAGGGAGGGAGGGAGGGAGGGAGTGGGGGAGTGGGGGAAGGGGAGGAAGGGAGAAGAGATCGGGGACAGGTAGCGTTTTTAGCTTGAAGGGAAGAGCCGATGCGGGGAAGGGAGATAAGCGATAGGTGATAAGTGATAATGTGCCAGACGAATCGTACCCTCGTTTCACTTTCAAAACCATAAAAATGATCCGTGCCGATGAATGAACGCTAAATAACTAAAGTTACGCGAAAATCTTTGAAGGCTACGTGAAGTAAACGCAGTTCATACTTGCCAATTCCTAATGATATGATTAACCAAGAATGTACGCTGCTGGAAAGGAGTGCTCAGGAAGTTACAAAGTGTCGATTTCAAGGGCGGGGTTGGATAGGACCACACGGGCCATTGACCACACAAACTAGGTCAGTCCAACCGCGTTTCCCGGCACCAAACGTCACAGGCCGTCGATTCCGGCTACTCAATCAGCACAGCCGTGTGGTCCCGGTCGTGTGGTGACATGAAACGAACCTTAAGGCTGGTTGCGGTTGGAATCGGTGGTTGAACGAGTTCAACCATCATTCTCGTGCTGTCCGTGGGGTTTTCGCCTCGAATGTTGTCGAGGCAGTCCAACTTGGCCGTCCAAATGGGGTTCCTTGACCTTGTGCTCAGCTAACCTAGCGGGTCCCACTCAGAGCACCAATTACAGGACGATATCGTTTCAACAAACAACCTTCCACCAATCAACGGCACCGATAGTTGAAAGTTCGAAGCCAATCCTTGGTAGCTAGGTCGACCTTTGGACATGACCATAAGCATACCTTTGGACATGACCGGCTTTCTGATTGAGACCCACAAAGTTCTCAACTATGTTGAGCAAAGCTTGTGTCCGGTAGCGTTCTACCACCGATTTCAACCGCAACCAGCCTCACCTCAAGGATGAGGCTGGTTGCGATTGGAATCGTGGGTTGAACGAGCTCAACCCACGATTCTGACCAAATCGGATGCTGCTACGGAACTTCCTCCTTCCGCTCGGTTGAGTTTGGTGGTTGGGTGGTTTTCGCGGGTTTGTTTTCTTACTATTACAAGCTGAACGTACAATTGGCAAGCGAGGTTCGATGCCTCATTTATTTCTCACAGCATGCATTTCTTTCACGATCAAGCAGGGACGGCAAGCTTCCCATCACAGGTGGGAAGATGTGACTTCGGGTGGATATGGGTGAAGCCATAGACTTCACCCACGCACGTCCGTGACCTATTCAGTTGTCTGGCACTAAGTAGACCGTGGAGGACACACAGCGTCTTGAATTTCGTGGGTGGATGAACTAGCTGAAAAGTCGTGCACCCATTCCCACCTGCGACCAATTCTGTAGTTCGACCGAGAGCTAGCTTCGGTCGGCAAAGTTGGTTCGACTTCATGTGCAGAGCATGGCTGCTCTTTGGCCATGCTCTAGGCAAGGGATATGGCATGGGGATGTCTCCCCACTCGATCAGGCCACGATGGAATGGATCCGACGGCACATACGATCTTGTCCACCAAGGCACATGTTTGGATGTGTGCATGTCTCATGTAGGCACAACTTCGACATTGGCAACCGGCAGGGTTTTGGAGAAACTGCTAGCGAAAATCGTTAAACATCGATGTTTCGACCATCCAAACCAACCAAGCAACCGCGAGTTGGGAAATTCAACCCAACCCTCCATTTTGACAGCAACCAGCCTCACCCTAAGACAGTTGTAGTGAAAACTTAGCACCGACCACCAACGTGAGCAGAAGCCGTTTTGACACATTTGTTGACGTATGTGGACTCGCTATTGTTGAAACACACTCTCGGATATACCAATCAAACGCCGTAGTATTGAGCATTGCTATAATATAGCAAATGTTTTGATCTTTCAAAAGGATTGACGACATTTTGCATAGAGTCGGCGTCAATACTGATGTTTCAACAAACAGTGCCCAAATCTATCGGAGTTCCGTGTAACATCGTAGAGGATGTTTCTTGTGACTACGATGCAATACTCGAAAGGCTCGACGACATCGTGCAGTTTCTTGGTACTGCGGATTCGGCACAACCATGCCAGATCTACGGCGGCCAGAAACTCATCGCAAGTTGCACGGAGTTCCAAAGCAAAAAACAGGGTAGGGATCGCCAATCACCGACTCTCATTGGTCTCAAATGCGTGTGGAGTGTCAATCGTCACAATGTTTTCTAATGGAACCTATTTTTCCCTTCAAGTCGTGATGTGTGCAAGAAACTCGTTGGCTTCGCTTCACAATCCTCCAAATAGTGTTTTGACGGCCATCAACATGATCATTTTCAAGCTCACACCATCCAATGGAAACACGCTCCCAAGACAGGCATCTCCAAGCAACAAGAAGCGCTACAGCAGTATACACGGATTCAAATAGGAGGCGGTCTGCATCAAGAGGGTTGAACTAGGCACCTCTCATGAATTCATCCTAAACATAAATCAAGGAAATTGTTGACCCCGTGTGTCAAAAGACTATGCACTCAAGCTAGAACTTTGTCAACGACAACAGGGTGGAAAGGCATCATTTGACCTGCTTTGAACATTAACTACTATCCTACACTCTTACTGGTAACTTAAAAAAATTAGACAATTGGGCCTCTACTTTCTCTTCTCTTCATACTCCGAGGTGCAAAAAAAGAGGTTCACACGCAAAAGAAGTAATACAGCACATGATTCAAGGATTTGTGACAAAAGGATAAATTGTATTCAGTAGGAAGTGTAACTTGATAACAAGTGTCGAGCAAATCAAGCACATGTTTACCATGACAAGAATGAGAATGCGCCATATGTTGGATCCTTGACGCTAAAGCTTGAGGACACGTACGAGATCATGCCGTGAGTAATGGCTTCAAGAAGCTTTTACAGCAAAACTTAGGGGCTTCAAGAATATCAAGAAAAGGTTATGTAAAATTCCAGCACCATTAAGAAAAAGACACAACCACATCATAACATCAACATGGTTCACAAAACATTTGTTGATCATTGTGGGAAGAGGCCAAAGTGATCACATGCCAAACAACTGCCCATCCCTTCTAAAACGGAGCACTAGCTGTCCACACACACACGCACACACACGCGTGCACGCACACACACACGCATGCATGCATGCGAGGACACACACATGCACGTGGCCAAAATGCCGTTGATGGGTCCGCCTAACAATGTTATGGTCTTCATGTAGTGGGCCACAAATGCAATGGCAAAACTCACACTCCTGGATGTTTGGGACGTGTATGTTGTGTAGAACAGGACCTAACACTTCCCCCCCTTTTAGCCGTAACAGCCTGACGTAGTAGTAGACGTAGACCGTTGTGAATGATGAAACCCTTCAGCCAAATGATCGACATCTTGAAAGTTGTTAGAAAGCTCCAAGTAGTGCACGTCATCGTAGCCATACCAATTGATAGGATACAATGTTTTTTTTCCACCGTGTCAATGTTCAAGAATGTCTTTGATCACAAACTCTATATCCATGCCCACTTGTACATGAGGTGGTGGCGCGACATCTCAAATTAAATTGCTTGAGCTTTCTAATGTGAAAAACACGATGAATCGCCAAGTTTTCAAGCAAGCAAAGGCATGCGATAATGAGGGTTTGAATCCACTCCATTGAAAAAAAGCCCAAACATCAGGTTAGAGCTTTGTAAAGTCTTTTCCTAGAATTTAATTGGGTATCAAATTGGAGACTTTGGCGATTTTATAAAAGATAGGAATGCTACAGAACAATATTTGAGAAAGAACCTGTAGTATGCGCATCATTCTTAGGATTAAAAATGGTCTTGAAGTGTTTACGGCATGTTTCCGGGTCATGAGATTAAATTATTGAGGCATCCTTGTCCGTAAGATAATGTACGTGCTAGATTTAATTTGACTCTAGATCTGAAGATACCTTTACTGTGGATTTGGGGGGAGAGGAGTGTCGCGATGGAGATTCCATCGCGTCACTCCTCCTCCACCCCTTAAGCGCCACTAGGGCCCTCATTCCACGTGGCTGTACCACGTGCATGATTTAAGCTAGGATGTATGTTTTGACATCTGTGCCCTATGACGACCATGTCCGTTTTGCCGTGACGCGTCTCAGCCAAAATGGCTGAGGCGGCCAGTCCCTCGGCCTCTTTGGATTGACTAATCCGAGGGCTTTGGTTTAGGTCCTACAGTTAGTTGGAAAACTGACCACTTGCGTTACAATGGCATCAGAGCCAAATGCTTCCGTGAGAAAAAGGAAAAAGGATAAAGGGAGTCAGCTACATACGGCCGTCGGATTTACAGATCGACCGACAGCATCAATCGACGATGCAGTTCTAAGCCCCAAGATGAAAGGTTTGGGCAGTTCATCCAAAAGCCGCTTGGTCGGCGGAAAGACCATTAGAATGATTTGTGAGAGCCAAGAAAGACAAGCAAAAAGAAGATAGAGGGTCACCCGGCCAGGACACCAAACACCGCCCATGGCATCCGCATAGCTTGTGGAGCTATGGCGAGATGAGCCCGACAACGACACTCGAGCTGAAGCTCAAGAGGGGAGCTGAAGGGGTAGTCTTCAGCTCCTCCCCCCCCCTTGGTACCTACCGCGCTAAGAGGGATGGAAAGGGGCAAGACCCCTCTCTTCCTCCTGTCCTAAGTGCCGAGGGGAGGGGAGGGGAGAGGCTCATTCACCTTCTTCCATGGCGTCAGCAGTGCCAAGGGAAAAGAGGGGCAACTCCCCCTCTCCCCCTTGTCCATGGCACCCACCATGCCGAGGGGGAGGAGAGGGGAAGATTCCTCCCTACCCACCCTCGTCCATGTTGGTGACCGCACCGAGGGGGAGGAAAGGGGCAACCTTCCCCTCCCCCTCGTCCATGGCACCGACGGTGCCAAGGGGGGAGGAGAAGGGCAAGCCCCTCCTTCTTCCCCTCTGCCATGGCATCGACTCTGCCGAGGGGGAGGAGAGGGGTAATCCCCCCCCTTCCCCCTCACCAATTGCGCCAACTACGCCGAGGGGGTATGAGAGGGATGAGCTCCCCCCCTCTCTTCCCCTACGCTTTGGCGCCAAAGGCAACATTAGGGAGTTGGCGGGACGTTCCCTGTCCCCCCCCCCACACGTGGGCCAACAACGCATGAGGGAGGATAGGGGCGTCTTCCCTCACTCCTCGCCTCCTCACGTGGCCGACAGCCCTTGGGGATGGGAGGGGAGATGTGCCTCGCTCTCCCTCCCCCCCTCACGCGAGCTAAAAGCTCAAGGGGGAGGGGAGGAGGTGGACCCCCCTCCCACTCCTATCACGAAGGCCGGTAGCTTGGGTGGGAGGCAAGGAGGGAACCTCCCTCTTCGCCCCAGTCAGACTGGCTGATAGCCCAACGAGGAGGAGGAGAGAAAGATTCCTCTCTCCTTCCATGTCGCTCAGCGCAAGGCCCGATACGTGCTCAGATACGCATTATGTCATTTTGGCACCCACGAGATGTGTGCGCAAGTGGGCAGCCGGTTGCGAGTGCACCGGAACCTTTGAGGGAACATGTTTGATTTTCAAACAAAATTTGTTTCCCTAACATTGTTTGTTTCTCGACCCCGCTGGAACAATACAAATGGGAGGGTAGTTCCTCGGTTCGGTAAACATTTTGGGCAGCGTAAAAAGTAGGTTGAAGCTCAGACCAAGCTCCAAAATTGCGTGAAATGAAAACATTCTTTAAAAATATCTAAGCGCCACACGCCCAAGAGGGGAAGATGATTTCCTCAGTTAAACCAGAAGTTTGGCCTTGTTGGTCGTGGGTTGATTGCAATGAAAAGTGCCATGGGGTTTCATCTGAGCTCTATAACATTTTGAGAAGTTCTTAAGCATTGTTCTACAATACTTTCCTTTTCATGGAAAATGAGACGATTGATAGTTATCCCAACACCACCAGGTGACGCTTGGAAGTTCCAAGCATCAAACCAAGAATATGGGCCACATGACGTGCCAAAATAATGTTCATGTTTCATGCATCCTCAATTTGAGGACTTCAACATTAACCGTTGTCAACAGCGTTTGAAACGCTGAAAATCTTTGTGGTTAAACCCGTGTGCGTGGTCAAGTTGACCATGGATTTCCTCGCAAAATCTAAGAGCTCATGTTGGGATTGTTAAAAAATCAGGGGTCCTGGTTTTCTTTTTCTTTGTTCCATTCTAAAGCACAAAAGGAGGAAAACCAACAGTTCTCCATGTCCTACAAAATTCACTTGGAAATGCCTCAACAACAAAACTTTAGCACAGACAGTGCCTAATGTTTTGCGAATCAACCTAAAATTTTGGGATATTTTGTGAGGAAACTTGGAAGGGCTGACCGTCCAAAGCCATGACATGGCTCAAGGCGAGTCATACATGCGCTAAAAAACATGTTTATACAAAAGAGCCACTACGTAACGGGGTTGCAAAACCACAAGAGTGACATACATCAAGACACAATCTCGATCTAGAAAAGAAATGAGGCACCGTACCTACAGTGATCACTTGACGACTCACCTAATCATCGCAACAATATAAAATCTGCAAACAGTGCAAAATGAGTGTTGATTGTACGGTTTTATGGATGATGACCACGTCATCAAGGTAAGTGTCGATTGCACTACGGGCTACAACACAAGTGTTGGTTGCAAAAACTTTCTTGGTGTCGAACACACGAGTGATAAAGTGCTAGTTGCACTTTAACTACGGATGGAGAAAGCATTCGTAATACTAGTGTCGAATGCACCGCTCATGGTCTGTAGAGGTATGACCAAAAGAATTGCATCTTGTATATCCACGTGCATGTCGATTGCACGAACAAACGTTGGATAAGTCATTTGTGAATGGATTTCGACAAAACAAGAAGATGAGTGTCGATCTCACTCAAAAGACAAACGCGATGGTGGAAATCCATGCATGATGGTCGATTGACAAGTGAAGGTTGCCCTTGGAATATGACCAACATGGAGAAAGCAATCGTAGCATTCATGCAAGTGCCAAACGCACAATACCCATGAGCATTGAATGTATGACAGACGAGTGTGGCAGTAAAAAGTGCGTGTCGATGCTCTATTTCCATGAACTCCGGTTGCATGAGTATCGAATGCACTGTTTTGATGAATTCCAATTACATGACTGACAGGAGTTGGGGGTTGCACTTTTGTCATGGGTGCCGAATGCACCGCTAATGCGAGTGCCAAATACGCTATGGCAGTAAGCTGTGATTGGACTAGCCATGCTGGTGTTGATGGTCCAACATGTGATATACATACCAATTGCAATAGTAACATGGGTGTTGATCGCACCTCGTTGTATCAAGAAGCAAGAACTAGCCAACTTGTTGCCTCGTGAGACTAGCTTCTGATAGGCCACTAGACACAAGCATATGATCTATGTATGGGGTGGTTCTATGGGTAAGTGCATCAAACGCGTCATTCAAAGCTCCGAGAACACGTCTTTTGACGTTTGTAATCCATCTTAAAGATGTCGAGGATGGTATGACTCTCAAATTCTTCAAATAGAGAATTAGCAGGCATGACTGGAAACAATCACAGACGGTTGTGGTGATCAGATGTATGCCCAAATGGTGTAAAGAAAATACAACAATCTCAGTCGTCACCGACAATGACGACCATTTGAAGTGAAAAACTTTGCCCTACCAATAAAAATTTGGAAAGGTCTTTCCAAAAGAAGTACAAACCAAATTGTAATGGATAAATCACCTGTGTGACGAGGATGATCTCGTCAAATCTGGACCATGCTAGAGGTGGAGGAATTCCTCCGTATTCATAGATGGAACGTGCTACAAAAGCCCAGTCAGCTATGCACAAGTTCCCAAACATGCACGGCTTGCATGGCTACAGAAGGTCAGAGCACATGACCATGTGCTAGAGGCAACCCTTTTTTCAAGGGATCAAGGTATGCGATTCATACCATGGTACTTCAGCCACGTGAAATAGGGTACACGATATGCATAGAAAACATGCAGGATATGCATGAAACCCTTATCCACGAACTGTTGGTGCGTAGATCATGACATGAACTTATGGATACGTTGGAAGGACAAAATGATCACAATGGTGTTGTGAAATTTGAACAAGCTAACAATATCAGCTGATGTTTTGGATACAGATGGTGACCATTTCACCAAGAAAGTGGTTTGGTGGGCGTAAAACATGTGTTACAACAGTTGCATGTCCCATTGCGCTTAAGTATCCAAAGGCAAGTGCAATGGTTTCATGACTTAGCCCATGTCATAAACATGTCATGAGATGTTTAACAAACCTAGTGTGTTATGATATCGCCTTCAATCCTTGAGGATTGACAAAGTGCTACCTGTACATAGGGTGTACAAGATGCATCAGGACATTTTGGAGGTTATGTGCATCATTATTCACGCCATGAATAATGATGCATCGATACAACCATCGGTCCATGATTGAACATGTCAAGGACGAAATCCTTGATACTCAATGGCAAAACCATTGACATCGTATCACTTGGTGAGTGATAAATACAAATCGTGCTACCCGACTGGTACTGCCGATAAAAAGGTACACGAGTGTACATACAAACCTATCCAAAAGACAAGGATTTGTGTCAATGAGGGTTGTAAGTGTGTTAGACAGTGGTAGAGACACTTTGATGGGTCCTCAAAGATATGAGATGCCTTAGTGCGGTGGTCGAAGATTGCAAGAGTGAACTGTGGCGTACGATAAGATTGACCGAATGCCAAAAGTGAACAAATTGGAAGGTGACACCTTCAGTCTATCATTACTCGACAAGTGAACATGTCATGGACATTCATAGGAAAATGTAATGGAACCGATGTCGATGACATACATTCATCCACAGTTTTGTGAAAATCCATTTAAGCAAATATAAGAGAAAGATGTTTTCAACTCATGGTGCTCTTGAGAACTATGACGATCTCATAGATTTCTACAAACCAACAACGATAAGGTTGAGATCACGTCAAGTTCCAAGTTTTGTGATCAAAGCTTATGACCGTGGAGACTATTTATAAGTCAATAGCTTTAAGCTAACAGTGTGTTAGCACCTACATCTTGGTGGTCCGGCCGACCACATAACGAGTCATAATCAACATTGAGGCAAAACAATGACCAATGTGTCGTAGCTAAATTTTGAGATGAGGAATATTCAAGATGGACCTTGAGAAATGATGTTTCTCATCAGATTCCTTTCATGTTTGGAGAGACGTCTCAAAGTTGAGGACATCGTGACACGGTACACTAGTTTGGTACGTCGCGCTCTTCAAACATCATGTGGATAGATTCTAATCATACCAAGGGCATGGTGGAGCACCGGCTATCGATTTTTTTGGAAACCAAACCCAAACCAATCTCCAAGAGATATCATAAAAATTACGGTGTAGTTGAACCACGCTTTGATGACCCGGAAGGTCACATTAAAGCAACTGTGATCTTGGCTCCGGAGATTGTTCAATTGAGGTACATTGCTGAATGCAAGTACAATATCTTTTGGATGTCGCTGCGGAGGTATCCACAACGGTGGTTCTTTGTTGGATGTCTTCGATGAGGGCGATCCCCTCCACAAGTGCCTTGGGTGAGGCATAAAAAAAACATTTTGTTGATTGGAAGTACCGAATGTACAGGAAAAAAAAGGCATTGAACGACATGTTTTTTTGTGACTTGACAAAAGAAAACTTTGACGGGTTCCCTAATGGAACCCGTCATGAAAAACCCCATGTACGTGGTTGACTATGCGTGAACATGACGCAATAGTATTGCAGATGACAAGAGTTCACAACTGTGCTCATATGCATGCTTTTGTTGTAAGGTTTGCATCTTGAAGTACGCAATGATCAAACCTCCATGAGCAAGGACGAACCGGGACGATTCAGAGCAAAGGGGGAGGAATGCAATGTGCGGATCATGTTTAGGATTGAAAATGGTCTTGAAGTATTTATGGCATGTTTTGGGGTCTCGAGATTGGATTCTCGAGGCTTCCTTGTCTATAAAATAATGTACAAGCTAGAGTCTAGGTCGAATCTAGTCCGGAAAACACCTTTAGTGTGGATTTGGGGTGAGAGGAGTGTTGCAATGGAGATTCCATCGCATCACTCCTCCACCCTTTGACCGCCACTAAGGCCTTGTTTCCACGTAGCTGTACCACGTGGAAGGATTGGGCTATGATGTATGTTTTGACATCTGTGCCGTATGACAACCGTGTCCGTTTTGGCATGACGCGTCTCTGCCAAAATGACTGAGGCGACCAGTCCATTGACCTCTTTTGACTGACTAATCAGAGGGCTTTCGTTTTGGTCCTACAGTTAGTCGAAACATGGACCACTTCCGTTATAGAAACTATGAAAAGAAAACCCTAGAACAACAGGTTTGGTAAAGGGACACCGTGTTCTTGAAATCATCCTTAACTTAACTTCCTTCTCAAACACAACATGGACATGTTTATGTAGTAAAACATACACCAGCTTGAAATGAATACATAAGTCATGAGCATGGTTATCTTGCAAAAACTAGTGATGAAATTTTCATGTATATGTATATTGCATTAAAACAATCACCAATCAAACATTTCTCAAACATGCGAGCAATCAAGTAGTTTTGAATAAGATAGAGACCATGCTCAATTGAGTTCTTGAGTAGTTCCGTAAGGACCTTGATGTAGTAAGATACCAATCATCGTAGGAAAGAAATGATGAAACATTTGAAAGAAAAGCTCAAACGTTTTGAAGAATGCAGATGAATCCACACTTATTGACAAATAATTGCTTTCATGGAGCTACAAGATACATAATCTATAGTCTTTTGAATTTCAACTAACGTGTAGTCAACATTTGATTTTCCAAAGACAAAACTTCATCAAACATGAAAAACTAATCTTTCCAAATCCTCAATTGAGGGAAATGCACTTTTAAGGCACTTTAGGAGAGGACAGACTTATAAATATATAAAGGGAGAAACATGTGTAGACATTTTGTGTTTTTTTCCATTAATTAAAATCATGTAAGAAAAATTACAACACATGAAAAAAAGTGAATGAGAGTACTAGATGATTCAAAACAAAGCAACAAGGCATAAAAGCAAAAATTATGAATTTTACAACATTTTGAAATGAAAGTGGTACAAAATAGATAATTATCTTCAAACATTTGTCATAACACTCGCTGTCGCTACTTTGTTTTTTAATGATTCCAATAACATGGTGCCATTATGGTTCTCCCTTCAGATCTAAGTTTTATTCCATGTTGACCCATTTCTTCCACTTAAGAGCTATTATAGCCATGTTCACTTATTACTATAAACATGATTTGGTCCTCTGAAAGTTTGCCCATGGTTACTCCACTATAGAGCAGCAGTTATCTCACATGGGAGTTTTTAACCCACAAATGCACAGATTTCTAAATAGAATGGGGCCTCTCTTAGACCTGAAAATAAAAGAATGCACCCGTACTTTGGTCAAAAGCGACCACTATACACATGAATACATGTACCTTTCCGCATGGTGCTCTAAATGATGTAGTGTACACACCATGTTGGAGTTGTCTTCATGAATTCATTTTTGTCTGTCATGTCTATAGAGCATTTTCCTATACAAGCAAGATAAACTCTTGTACCCAATGATGAAGTATCCTAAAGCGCCTCGTGCCTATTGTAGTGTGCTGGCATGAGTAAATGGCTTGCGTATGTCTCTAGATACCCTTAGGAAGGAGGGGAGCTACGTAGTACACAATGTTGCGTAGCTATTGAGGTCAAGGCTTCCTCTAGGTGACTAGGCCAGACTTATGCATCATTGGCCCAATTTCTACACTACATCATCATCACCATGCATGGAGCGAGGGCCATTAAATCTACATAAGCCAATCTAGTGCAAGCTTTAGAAGGATCCTTATCAATGTTTATGATCTTGTAGTATGGTGAGATCAATGGTTTTCATAGGAAACCATAAAGGGCAAGAAACCTCCTTAGTGAACCTTCAATTCAAGCATTTATGTTCAATGACCCCAATATCAAACACTAAAATACTAGTGAAAAAATCTATAACATATGGGGATGGTGTTTCATGGAAATAAGTTTCCATCAATAGAAACAATTCCTTGAAGTTACGTGTAAACCATAGATACACAAATTCTTCAATGTATGCTACCCTGGAAGTTTCGTTGAATTTCCTCTGTAGCCTTATACTTTTCAAATAATTTTCAAATTATAATTCTTTTGGTTCATGAGCATCATATATTTGAGACTCATTCTATTGTCGTATGCTTCCTCTTTTGTGTTCATACACTAGTTGTCTTATGCTTGTTTCATCTTACAGAACCTGTTTATGTTGTCCATTGTTGCAACATATGCTCAATATCCTTTGATTCCGGAAAGCAATTTCTGGTAGGCATGCATATGCGGGTCCAAAACATACACTCGCCTCTACATGTACAAGGAAAAACTGCCGACAAGGAAATTTCAAGGCAAACGTTCCCTCGAAGTCAAAAATTTCCAACTTCAAGAGTGAAATTGCTCCCTTTGGACATTTGTATCACTGATGTTAGGAGCATGAACAATGGGTATAGTCGATTTTGCCTTTGAAATTTTTTTCCTTCAAACTAGAAGCAAACCCCATAGTTTTCGTTGGGGTTTGGGGTTCTATGTACTAACTTGCCGTGGCACCTGCAAGGCCACGTGTCAGTGGGCCCTTGGAAGTTCCCTTTTTTCAATCACTACACCCACAAAAACGTGATGGTTCAACCAACAAAAAAACATTGTTTTGAAAGAATGCCATTGCAAATTTTCAAACCTGTTCTCGAGTGTATTTGGCTTCAAATATACTCAAGATGGTTTTTTGGGGGGGGGGTTGCGCGACTGGGTCTCGAGTACCTATCATGGAACACTTATCAAAGGTGATGATGGAAAACAAACAATTTGTGTTCCTAAGTGTCTATCCATGACACTCTCCGCTACACCACCCGAATACACTCTCAATATGGAGGGAGGGTATGGATAGCCCTCGCCAATCCACCCTCCTGCTCAAAAGTGTACAAGGGTCGTGTATCGGAGTGTTTATCTGAGGTGGATTGAATATGAAAGCTTGTGTACCAAGAGAGGGTACCACAGAAATGCTCACAAGGTCGTATTGATAGACATTTATGATACACTCCACACTACACTCACCCCATACACTCAACGTGCTGGGTGGGGGAGGACATGGAACATTGGAATACAAACCCTTTCAACACTTCGCATTTCCACAATACACCTCCGGATACGCTCCCCACATACACTCAAGGTACATTTGGGAGGAGGCATGACTATGTGTTGGAGTACTATTATGGAATGCGTATGAACGATGGTTATTGAAAACACATAAGTTGTATTTTGAGTGTCTATTTGCGACACTCTTTGAAACACAACCCTACTACACTCTCAATATGGAGTGGGGTATAGACAGCCCTCTCCACCCCCTCCAAGTAGAAAGTGTATTGGGGTGATGTATCAGAGTGTGTATCTGAGGGGTGTGGAATATGTAAACTTGTGTATACAAAGAGAGTATGAGAGAGATTCACATGTCTTTTATCTATGGACATTTCGGATACACTCCACGCTAAATTCACCTCATACAATTGACTTGTTTGGGGGGGGGGGGTTGTGAGATGGAACATTGGCATACACAAGATCTAACACTTTGCATTTCCACGATACAACCCTGGGTACACTCCTTAGATAAAATCATTGTATAAGGGGGGGACCACGGACTTTGTCAGGTTTGAACAAATGATGCAAGTGGCCCCATTCAAAATTCAAGCATAGTCCAAACGAGGGTGTAATTAGTCAAGAAGAACATCACACTGTTGTGATTAGCTTGTGAAGTATATGAGAAACGACCAGTTCACCCACCACATTATTTATGGAGAAATCTATGTTTCATTACATAACTAAAAGCATACAGTTAAAAACTGTTACAAACATAAGAAACAATGGGAAATTACAAGTATCCTTATTTATTTTAACACTTTTCTCTTTATTGATTAAATGGTGTAATACGTAGTATCCACATACTTGTGAACTTCTAGGAACCTAACAGGTTGCTTGAATCATTTACACACACTACAGTTTGTACTAAAAAAGGATGATTAACCATAATTCACTTCAAGATCTAATGAAACTTCGTGAAGGAGGAAGCTTTGCCCTAGGGAAATAGGGATGCCACAGCAAACTCTTAACTTCAAGAAGCTTATCTTAGAAGGAAGCTTCTATTAAGCAAGGAAACAGAGGCAACAAAATTGAACAACGTGAAGAAAGCTTCTCCTTCATGTGGTCAACTTGCCAGGTCCACATGTATGAAGGGCAAAGCTCCTCTAAGCTCACAATCTTGTAAAGATTTTTCAAGAAATCGGCACTACTCAAGCTTCTCCCTTTGAAGCCCAAGACCAAGACTCTATTGGAGACCCCTTCAAGGCCCCCATAAGCCTTACAAGGCCTGCCAACCTAGGTGGCATCTGCTTTAGAGGCAAAGAAACATGGGACTGTGCCAAGACCCTTGCAAAGACGGCCTACAAGGCCTAGTAAGGTATTGGTCCTCACTGGGCTAGGATTTGTGCTAACTAAGCAAGAATATGATTTTTGTATGCCAAAGATGTGTTATGTGGTGGTTCGGATTCATGGATTTTTTTCACATTGAAGCTTTATAAATCTTTTCATTACTCTTGTACATGATACACTACTAATCATCCAGATATCATACAAGCAGGGGTCGTAGTCCGTTCTCTCGGTCACACAGTCTCAATAGCATCATAGATGCTTGACAATGAATCTGTGTTTGGACTTTGACAAGATTTAAACTTGATTTGCAATCACACTTGACACACACACGTTGGTGGAAATCTTCACACAAGGGATGATTGCATGAATTTGAGAATTTTTTGTTGCTCTTCAACCATGAACAACAAGAAAAATGCAATTTTTACATTCACACGAGTGCCAAACGCTCAGTTACCATGAGTTTTGAATGCATGAATGATGTATTCTTGGATGAAAACATTCATATGAGTGCCATACACACCACTCTCATAACAATTGATTACACATTTGAAACAAAACTACGAGTTTTTCTTTTATCATGGATGCTCAATACTCCACTATTAAGATTGCCATCAGTTGTGGCTGGACTATCTAGTTAGTGTGGATGGTAAACTACATGGTATAAGGTGCCAATTTCACCAATAACATGGGTGTGCATAGAACCACCTCGCATCAACTAGCAAGAAATAACCAATTTGTTACCTAGTCATGGTATCTTTTGGAAGAGCACAAAATGGAAGCATTTGATCTATGCAATTGGTGGTTCTATGGGGAAGTGCATCGATTACGTTGTGTGAAGAAGCGGGAAGACGTCAAGCAACAATTTCAAGGCATCTCAACGATGTTTAGGATGGTTGTACAGTCACATTCTTTAAATAAAGAGCCAAGAGGTATGTTCACTATGAACAAAACATGGCTTTGGTGATCAAATGTATGCTTCAATGACTGAAGAAAACCAAATTATATGAGCTGTTTCTTTCAATTAAGACTAGTAAAACAAATAATAGATCAACCAATTCTTTGATCAGGACAATTTCCTTAAAGTTGGACCATGATGAAGGTGGACGAACTCCTGCGTACGTATACATGGAACGTGTTATAGAGGCTTAGTTAGTTGAGCACTAGTTGAAAAACATGCACATCTTGCATGACAGCAAGAAGTTTGCGTGCATGACCAAGAGCTTGACACAACCCATATCTTCCAGTAGGTCAAGGTATGCTACTCATACCATTGTACTTTAGCCATGTGAAACTGGGTACACAACATGCATGGAGAATGTGCATGAAAATTAGAAAAACATTTTCCATTCATTATCGCTTCGTCAATCACAACATCAAGTAATGGTAAGTTGGGATGAAGGTTTAATCATAATGATTTTGTGGCATTTGATCAAGCTGATGATATCGAGTGATGTTTTATATAGAAATGTCAACACCATTATACCAAAAAAGTGAATTGGTGGGAGCACGAAGCTTTTTACAACAGTCACACGTCCAGTTTTGCAAAACTATTCTAAGGGAAATGTGATCGTTTGATGACAAACAACGTGTCATGATTATGTCATAAGAGGTTGAACATAGCTAGTTTGTTAGCATGTCGACTCTAATCCTAGAAACGTTGGCATCAAACGATTACATGCCCTACGTCAACCTCATGTGATCGATTAGGATGACGTAGGACATGTGATCATTTGATGAAAAACCCAATGTGATCCTTTCGAAACAAACAATGTTGTTTTTGCAATAATAGAAATCTAGAGGGAAATGAAGATCTAAAGTTTTCTCAAATCAACTATGAAATAGTTGGGATTACTTGAAGGTTTGGGTGTTATGCCTAGGGCTTTTGATCATGGAATTATTTCTAGGTCAATAGCTTTATCTTGACACTATGTTAGCACCCACATCCTCATGGTCCAACCGGGAAGATGACAAGTCAAAATCAATATCAAGACAAACCAATAACTTGTGTGGTGTGACCAAATGTTGATGTGACAGAAATCTTCAAGATAGGCCTGGAGTGATGACATCTCTCATCAAATTATTTTGATGTTTTAAGTGATTACTTAAGAGATGAGGGAATCATTACATGGTGTTCTATTTCTGTATGTCAAACTTCTCAAAGGAAAGATTTTGATCATGCCAAAAGTATGTTATAGCAATAGCCATGCGATACTGAAGTGCAAAATGTGCTCAACATATGATTTTGTTGGAAAAAACCACTACAACACACGGATTATAGGGAAATAATTGTATTGCAAGCGTTTTTTATCAATCAAAGGTCAACTTTTAGCTACAAAACTGCCTTGGTTTTGCGATGGTTTGGTTGAATAATATTTTCAAATTCAATTAAGACATGTTTTTGGATTTCGGAAAGATGGTATCCATCATGGTGGTTCTTTTTCAGACGTCTCTGATGGGAGAAACACCCTTCATTAGTTACTCCGATAAGGCATAAAAACATAATCTATTCAGTGGAAGTGCAAAATTTCACAATGGAAGACATTGAAGCAACATGGGTCGTTTCAACTTTGCAAACACAATCCATTAACGAGTTCTAGAATGGAACACTTGGATGCCATTGCACACGGAAACGTTTAGGAACTGGTTATTCTTGGATGAAGAGGTGTGATTTCGAGGCGTTTGATTACGATCACATGTAACAAACAACCAAAAGATGTGTTTTTAACTTGTGATTAATGGATTGTGGTCATGGTAGAGCCATTTGGTGAATAGTAGAAAATGAACATATTGTTTGTGGATATAATCAATGCTCATTAAGATCTGTTATCTTTGTTGATCTAGGTTAAAGTAACGCACTTTTGAGATGGATGCAAGAGTTAGCGTATGGTACCTATTTCATACAAATATCTTGGGATCATGGTTCAAACTAGGATTAACTGACACATTAAGTACATTATGTAAGAGGTTTTTGTTGGAGGGACATGCATGAAAAGTCATTTAAACTTTAATGTCTGTGCAAATCAATGTCCAAGTAAATAAACATTTCATCTTCCACTTATTGATGATTTGTTTTCAAATATAATACATCAACGTTCGTGGAAGAACCCTCTTCACACAAAAACAGTTTTTCTACCTAACTCTCCTTTTCAATGAGACCCTTCTAGATTTTTGTACCACGAGGTTCAGGAGGATCCCCAGCAAACAAAAACCAAATCTTGGGTTGAATTCGGGTGTTTTTGGGCCATCTTTATGAAATTCATTCAAGGAGAATCCAGGTAAATTAAGAAGTTATTGGTAGCCATTTTGGTAGATTTTCAGCTTTTGCTAAGGAGGGACACCTTCTTTATCACAAGATATCATCAGATTGTTTTTGTGGCAAAGTGTTTCTCATAGGTGATGCACTCCATTGCTTCATTTATATATATTCAATTGTTGGCTTCTCTTGTATATTTATCAGTTGGATTCTCTTGCCTAACCAAACCTTGAGCATTACCTAGAATGCAAATTTAATGGAATGTTGCTCAAAACAATTTCCTCTAGTTTTGAAGATGGCTCTGGTTAGTAAGGTCGTTCATTCCGTTATCATCACTGTTTTGATTCATTGACATTCTCAGTTGAGTTTAAATGTCCTTTTGTTCTATCAAGTTTCACCTTAACAATGTTAATCCCTGGTGCTTGCAAAAATGAGAAAGTGCAATACTATTTTTTGCTTTAAGAGTTTCATGTGGGAAAAACGTTTGGTTTTCTTCAGCCGGTAGCTGTTATGAACATGTTTTGTCAGATGTGGTGAACCATGTGAAGTAGTTCATCACACTAGTATGCTGATGTTCAAGGTGGTTGTGAGACGCAAGAAACCAAATGGGATATCTAGACCAAAGTTATAGAATCGATGTTTCTCATGTGCACAATAAAGGTTTCGTTCTCTTTTAAGAGCAGCTTGCATTATAAGCAGCGACGAGGGAAGATGATGTTCCGGGTGGAATCACATCTCCTAACTATTGACGTTTTGAAGAAGAAAATGATGTTGTACATCACCTACAACAAAAGAATTCTAGTTGGTGGTTGGTTTAACGCGATGAGCAAAAGTGGACAATATCGAATTCAGCGTTGCCTCTTGTAGTTGTCCTTGCCAAGCTCTTGCATGGTGGTTTCCACAAGAAGCTGTGAAAACACCTAAAAACCACTCAAAACTAAGCAGGTTTAACAACAGAACCACTATTGTTGTCAATATAGCTCTAAAATGAAGTAAAACATCGATGCATGTTCCTTCAATGCGATTGATCTGACCCTTGGATCACACTCTGAGGCTGTTTCAATGCTTATGTGTATATTACAACAATCTTACAATTAGCAAAAGTACTTCATTTGTAGTATTGAGGTTAGTGACAACTGCCACAACAAATTCTAGATGATGCATTTTGTTCTCGACATTGATATTTTTTTGGTTCACCAAGGAGCTCGCAATGTTGCGCATAACTTTAAATGGCTCCCTCGTTTGACCCATACAGTCAGAAGTTAAAGCCTGGAACATGATGGTAGCCTGTTGTAACGAGCAAAGAACACGTTTTTTAAACATTGAGAGAGATATCTCTAAGAAGAGAACTAAGAATAGGTAGGTTAAAGGCCCGTTAATTGGCTTAGTAGTCTGATTTTAGAAGTGTCACTTCATTGCGGGAAGTGCTTTGGCATGTTGACTTCTGCGTCGATAGATCTGTCTGCACGTGTGTCTAGAAACGTTTTCCTTGCCATTTTGGCTACAATAATTGAGTGCGGTCTCCGTACAATGTTTGGCTACAAGAAGCAAATGTATTGGCTTTTTTTCATTGCGCTAAGATGGCTGACTTATGGATTCATTTCTTACTCTTTTTTCTATGTAACAGATGAAATTGTTATCAAACAATGTACTCTGAAAGTAGTGCAAATAAATGATTTAGATTTTCATTTATTCATTTTCTCATATTCATCGTTTGAATTTTGATGTTTGAACTATAGTGCTCGTGTTGCATCCAAGCTGCTCAATCAATTACCAAGTCACCACCAGAAAACCAAGGCCATGCGCATGCAACTTGACCGGCCAACCTGCACTCCACAACCACCAATTGTAACCTCTTACGTCCAGTCACTATTTGTCACCATGGACCCTCACCACCTCGCCAACTCAGTCTCGATCATTGGTCCTCCTGGTACTAGTCAGTTGCCCGACCTTTTCCGATTTTCCCACGGAGGACATGCACCATTTGTGTACATGGGAGGAGACTCGTCGTGACCCTAGGTGGTACGCCCTTCATTGTGCTACAAGGACATGTAAGTGGTGTCGGCTACTTTGTGTGATGACATCATGGAGGATGCATGTGACAAAAAAACCGTATATCTTCAACTTGCATTCTTGTGTCGGTGGTCCACGGTGGGAGAGGCCCCAGCACGAGGACCTTGCTCCTCGTCCACCGGTAATGCTACATAGTGGCTGTGTTTACATCACCGAGCACATGGAGGCATCGGTCTCTCCTAAAATCATGGCAAAGTTGGCGCCTATGCATGGCGTGCTCTTGTCAAACAAAGCTGCTATGACCTTCAACCTACGCATACCTGTACAGTTTCTGGCCAAATCAGAGGTTGGCATCAGTGCATATGACAGCACCATGATAGGCGGTCTTGGTAAAGAATGGTATCTTACTACATGATAAAGGGTCATTAAACTATGGCTTTCTGGAAACAGCACATCACCTAACATGTACTTGTTGAATGGCAGCTCAAATCTTCCGCGAACTGCACCGGCAAACATGCAAGCGTCTTATGCGCTCCCCTCCTAGCTAACACTGACATAAGTGAAAAGGAGATCGTGGTCGCGTGCTCGGAGGATTGTTTGAGTTCTTTGGTGGTGCTTGTTCACACATACTCCAAGCCTCTCTTTGTTGAAAAAAACAAGCATGTACGTGCCGTGGATTGTTTTAACACAATGCTGAAGCCACTGCATGTATTATGGCCGATGTAGCCATCGTGTAGATGGTGTGGCTTGACTTCCATGAGTGTGATGGTTGGTGCAAGTTGGACGAGTATAGTCACAACCTAACGCACGATCCTCCATATGGTGGGTGTCGCTCTTTGAAACCATTCCGTAAGTTGGCACGCTTTCATGTTGAAACATACGAGCTGTAGGTAGATGAGCATTTTCTCCTCCAATATGATGCGGGTGTCTCGGATGCTAGATGTTGACCGCATAAACTTGATGACGCGCTCCCAAGCATACACGCTCATCCCGGACATGTTGTAAACACATGAGGATGCCCGCGCTCAATTCTTGGACCCATGCGGGTCCAGGCAAGAGCTTCTGTGAGAATACGGTGACGTCACAGACGACAAAGGAGACGTGCCACGATGTCCATCAGAATGTGGCAGAGTACAGCGAAGTCCTAATCCGCGTCAGGGTACCGCGATCAAGTATAGAAGCGCGTCTTCTAACTATGGCGACTAAAGCCGCGTCACCATTTGGAATGGGCTCACGGCCAAGTCCTCAGAGACGTGGATTGGAACTTTTGCTAGAGAAATCCAACCCCGCAAGCCCAGTGAGGAAGAGAATAAAAAAAGGAGAGTTGAGCTTGAGAACCTGACAGTTTGCAATAGAGTTCTCGCCGCAAAGAATACCCTCTATGGATAGAAGAAAAGAACTATGAACTAACGTTAAAAGGTCAGAAAGCATCAAAATGAGATGCGCCAGGCGGCCTTACAACTAAGGTCCAGAATAACCTTTCAAAAAACAACTAGATACCCAATTCAGCGAAATACAGATCAAAATGTGAAGCAACCATATTCGACAACAAGCATGAAGATGTATTACAATAAGAGAAAAGGATACATAAAATATTTCTTTTTCGATACCTATTGTGTGCATTATTCTCTAACCTAGGTATCCTTGATTACAAATAAAGCCCTACAAAACTTTCATTATTGCAAGCATAAAAACGTGTAATAAAATTTTTTATCATCGTTTAGGGTTAAAATAAAGTTATTTCTATGTATGAAACTACAAAATCAGGATTTGATTCATGAATTCAGTTGAAATTGTAATAAAATAAATAGAATCGCGGAAAGGTTGAAATAAAGATGATGAAATTTAAAATTGAGAAAATTGGGATTGAAAAAAAAGATAATGTTCTATATAAATTTCCAAATCTATATCTATATCTACATCGATATTTACATCTATATCTATATCTGCATCTAAATTTATGTCTATATCTATACCTATATCTATATCTATATCTATATCTATAGTTATAGCTATATCTACATCTATATCTATATCTATATCTATATCTATATCTATATCTATATCTATATCTATATCTATATCTATATCTATATCTATATCTATATCTATATCTATATCTATATCTATATCTATATCTTTATCTGTATCTATATCTATATACACATCTATATCTATATCTATATCTATATCTATATCTATATCTATATCCATATCTATATCTATATCTATATCTATATCTATATCTATATCTATATCTATATCTATATCTTTATCTTTATCTATATCTATATCTATATCTATATCTATATCTATATCTATATCTATATCTATATCTATATCTATATCTATATCTATATCTATATCTATATCTATATCTATATCTATATCTATATCTATATCTATATCTATATGTATATGTATATGTAT
>SZWC01003550.1:96711-114006 GCA_023375785.1 Penium margaritaceum
TCTCTCTCTCTCTCTCTCTCTCTCTCTCTCTCTCTCTCTCTCTCTCTCCTTCCATCTCTCTCCTTCCCCCCCTGCTCCCTCTTCTCTGTCTGCTCTCCCTTGTCCCTCTCTCTCCTCCCCCTCCACGCTGCTCTCTTTGCTCTCTGCGCTCTCCCTTTCCTCCCTGTCTCCTGTCTCGTCTCTCCCCTTCCTCTCCCTTTCTCCTCTCCCCTCTCTCTTCCCTCTCCTGCCATCCCTCCCTCCTCTCCCTCTTTCCCCAGCTCCCCACCCCCTCTGCTTTCCCTGTTCTCCCTCCCCTCTCACTCTGTCCCTCCCCACCCTCTCCTCTCACTGCTTTATCCCCTTTCCCTGCCCTTCCATCCCTCACTGCCCTCTCTTTCTCTCTCTCTCGCATCCCTCTCTCCCTCCCGCCCTCTCTCTCCTCCCCTCTCTATCTTTTTTCTCTTCCCCTCCCTTCCAGCCCTGCCTCGCTCTCTCTGCCTCCCTTCCTTGTGTTTTTCTCTCTCCCTCTCTCCCTCTCTCTCCCCACCCGCTCTCTCTATTTCTTCTCACTCCCTCTCTCTCCCGCTCACCCTCCTCTCCCCTCTGCTTCTCTTCTGTCTCCTCTCCGCCCCTCCCTCTCTCTCCCTCTCCTCTCCCTCTCTCGCCCCCCCCCCCTCCCTCCCTCCTGCCCCACACTGCTCTCTCTTTGTGTGTCTCTGTTTTCTCCCCCTCTGTCCCTCTTCTCTCTCCCTCTCTCTCTCTCTCTCTCTCTCTCTCTCTCTCTCTCTCTCTTCTTTGCTATCTCTCCTTCTGTCTCCCTCCCAGCTCTCCGCTCTCTCGCTCTCTATCTCTCCTTCTCTCTGTCACCATCCCTCCCCATCTCCCTTTTCTTTCCCCTCCCCGACCTCCTCTCTTTTTTCTCCCCTCATATCCCCCTCCTCCCCTTCTCCCCCCTCTTCTCTCCCTTTCTCTCCCTGTCCCTTCTTTGCCCCTTGGACCCCCCCCCCCTCTTCTCCCACCCTCTCCCTCCCTCCCCATCTTCTGCTCCCCTCCCTCTATCTCCACAACTCTCTCTCTCTCTCTCTTTTCCTTTCTCTTCCTCTTCCATTTTTCTCTCCCCGTTCTCTCTCGGCACTACTCTCTTGGCCAATTTCCTCCAATGTTTGGGATTTCCAAGTATGCTTGGTTTCCTGCAAATAGATCCATAGTTTTGCAAAATATTGTACTAGATTTTCAAAGCCTCTTTAGTTTCACTCATACAACCACTGTGTGGAGATGGGGAGATAGCAAACTAGAAGCGTTCATTTCTTTTAACAGAACTTTGACCTCGCCGCAAACCTTACGATTGGCAGATTCCTAAGTGGCCGGTAGTCTACTTCTGAATCATCAGTGGCCATGATGCATCATGGCCCCGATGCATCTGATCATGCAATCTGAACTGTTGTCCTCCAAGACAATGGCAGTAGAGAAAAGCTGGTCATGTACGTGTGAAAAAACTTGCAGGTACCTCTGTTAAGTTATGAGGTACATGACAATGAATTCCTGACACTCGTTCATGCATTAAAGATTCAGAAATTCCATCTAAATCTCCAACGATGTGTCATCCCCACACTTCAACACACATTTAGATATCTGAAGAATCAGCCGGCGCTAAGCCTTAGAAAACACTTGTTGGATGGATTTCCACTTGTCCAACTTCGACTATCACATCGAGCTAAGTCGCATACTTCAATGTTTGGGATTTCCAATGACTCAAGTATGCCTTGAGTCGGCAACCAGATTTGATGGCCAAAATCGACGTACTACTCAATGAACAATAACCAAACCTTTTTTTTGGTTTGCAGAGGATTACGAAGAGTTTAGCAAGTTTTTGAAAAACTGGCTTGACAAATCCTTGTGGTGATGACAATTCAATTTCCAAGACGTCGTAGTCCATGGCTACGAGCTAAGTCGCACTCTATTGGAGAAGTGCCAAGACAACTGTGCAGCTGGGCACTTAGGTGAAGAAACCCGCGAAGCCCTAAAGGCATGTGACAAGATGCAAACTGACTGTAAACTACTGCAAGATGTGCCACACGTGTCGACGCCTTAACTTGGGAAGAAAAACGATATGATTTGCTTCAACTGCTACCAATACCTAAAGAACCATGGTCGGACATTTCCATGGACTTTGTGAAGGGGTTTTCCATCACACCAAAGGGATTTGACACATTTCTTGTGGTGGTTTTCAGACCCTATAAGTTGTGCTACCTTTTTCTTTACAATGACAATAGTCATTACGGGGAAGCAACAAAACTGTTCCTCAACAGTGTCGTCTGACTACATGGCATCCCCTCCATGATCACAAGCGACAGAGTTGGATGGTTCACTAGAAGGAATTGACAAGAGCTGATGATCTGATGTGGAAGTAAGATGAAGCTATCGATGGCGTTCCATCCCCAAACTGGCGAGCAGACTGGGTGCTCCAATCAGACACTCAAGCAACTACTATGAACACTTTGGAAGCCACATGGCACTGAGTAGGCGGTCAAGAGACCGATCATCAAAATTGCATACAACTACGTGACCTTGAAAAAACCATGTTGGGATTTCACCAACAGGAATACTTGCATTTGAAATGGTTCATAGAAATATGCACACCAGCTTGGCAGGTTTGCAGAGTTCAAATAACATACCACATTCAGCATCCAACCGTGAGACATCCAAACCATCTAGGATGAGACTTGCAAAACGCTCACAAAGACACAGGTGGCAATGAAGCAATAGGCTGACAAGCATCCGCAGACACCAAAATTCAAGTCAGTGATTGCGTCCTCCACACCTCGGCGAACAGTTGACTACGGACACATGATTGTGCATTGATCAAACATAAATGTTTGGGACCAATCCCAATTGGGGCACTGCGGAAACCTATCATCACAGCATGGCTATCCACCTGATATTCTACATATGCCACATCAAACTCTCCCTGGACCCCAGAAAGCACTTTCACAGGAGAGACATGCCTTCGCCACCATATGTGGAACCAAACAAGGACATGGAACACGCAGTCAAAGAAGTTATTGGACACTGCTCACAAGGAGAAATGACAGAGCATCTCATTAAATGGTGAGGCTATTGTTCTTCACACAACAATCGCAAGCCCTGTGCCAACATAGAAAACATTGGTGCCTAGATCGAAAGTTATTCTAGTTTCCAATGACCTATGTCTCACAACACACAATGACTTTGTGACTAAAAGGGGTGCAAATGTTGAATTGCTGACATACATAAGTCCCTAAACTAAATGCGTGGGCTTTTCTTTTCCGTTTCATTCATGGTCCACCACTCAACCTCCTGGTTCTTAAGCCATTCAACCAAGGGTGTTTTGGCCGAGTGCCCCAAGCTCTGGTGTTCCGCAATTGAATTTCATGATGAATTTGACAAATTTTGAGATCTGATTACACAGAAATTACAAATTTTATCAAATTTCATCTTGTTCGTTAATTTTTTTTATGATGCTAGACATTGTTGTGATGTGAGCTGTCCCCTTTTGTTTCTATGGTTGATTGTGAGAACCTGGCCATGTTCATACTTGTGCAAATCCCTAACATGAAGCCAGCTTGACGCTTGAGCATTTTCATGTGCTGATCCACCCATAAGCTGCCACAGCTTAGCAGAGGCTTGTTGGGGCGGTGTAGGCTTTTTCTGTAGCCTGTAGGATTTTCTCAGTGTACTGGCCGTGCGGCTGATTTGCATTCGTTTACAATTTATGACCACTGATCGATGCCCAAAATATGTGTGTGAGCTTTTGCAGCATTCAGCTTGAGCTTTGGCATCTCTAGGGTGATACTGTGTTGCATGTGGATGCATGTGCAGTGAGTTGCAGCCATGACAGTGGTTTTGGACTGGGCTTAGGGCAAAGTGATGTGTGTGCCACTCGCTGTGTGCCACGGCAAGCATTTATGTTGTGTCATTTTCCGTTTCCATTTCTCTTTGCACATTGGAGCTTTTCAAGCTTATGAAATTGAGCATGTCTTCCATCACCAAGTTTTTGCTATTGTTGTACCCACTTTGTGTGCTAGTGCATGAGCTGACTGGACAGAATTTCCACGTCACAAATAAAAGAACTAGGAATTTTCCAGATGTATTCTTATGATTTTATAGAAATGCACGTCGATGTTCTTGAAACCTCCCGACTTCTCGACGGATTTTCTCAAAGTAGCCTTTCACAACGCATCCGCGCATGCGTCATTTGACTCTAGCATCCAAGACCGTCAATACACGTCACTCTTGTTTCCTTCATTGCATGTATATGCTTGACATTTCCAACACTTCTCATCAAAGCGCACTTACTACTAATTGTTAGCTATCCAATTTTCCTCATTCCTCAAAACATCTTTTCATCTGCAAATTCTACCTATTTTTCATCTACGTTCCCCTCGGCACAACACATTTACCCTCATGACCACTCATGTGTTACTCTCTAGACATGTACTAGTCACTAAACTCTGCGAGTGGGAACTTCTGTCCTTACATTCCTAGCCCACAACGTGTCAAGCTCAGGAATTCTATGCTGATCAGCTGAGGGAATTTTGGTCACCTTCCCCGACTCTTGGTGTTCTACTGCTGAGTTTTTTGACACATTCCACCACCTTCAAAACATTTGAACGAAAGTGTGTTAAACTATATCAAAATTTTGATGTTTCTTCGGTCAATTTCTCGATGGCACTAGATTTTTACAAAACTATGCCTCGATATTCTCAAAACCCCCTGACTTCTTGCCAATTTTTCTCAAAGAGACCACTCATGACATGGTCTCGCACGCATCGCTCGAGTCAAACACTCAAGACTCAAGACATGCCTCATTCTGTATCTTGCTATCATATATATATGCTCAACATGCCCACAATTTTCATTGAAGTACACTTACTACCAAATTTGAATAATCTAAGTGTCCCCATTTCTCGAGTTGTCTTCTACTATCTACTTCATTGCTATTGACCATCCACATTTTGTATGCAAAAACACATGGTATCAAAGCATAATGGCCCTACATGGGAAACCAATACAATAACTACAAGGCAACAACCTTGCACAAGTCTTCAGTGCATCTCCACCATCTAGACGTTAGCAGACCTTGCGACGACTATGGTGAATGGAGAAAGCACACCTCGGGAAAAAACATTGTCAGGATGAATCCGCGTGGTGTGGTCTCGACGTTTTTCTGATCACCTCTAGTGGTCCACGTCTACTGTTTTGGGCGAATCTGAGACTGAGCGTGAGCTTTCTGGTCGCCTCACGCTATGTGAGCAGGAATTTTGAGACAGGCAGTTTGCGAAGGGAGTAACGTCGATTTTACGTTGGTTTTTGAACATGAACATGATCACAACATTTATAGGTCTAGTCATGAGCTTTCCAACGCACCAAACCGCGCGTGATTCGGCCAAGCGTAGCTCAAGTTATGCTTGCCGAAGCGCAGGTCTTACCCACCACAGAAGCCTGACGCCGCCACTCGCCGTGGCGCCTTCGTTCACGTGCGAAGCGCCTTTCCCAAGGCGCATATCCCATTGCACATGGTGTGGGGGTCCCCTGCACTGTTTCCACGCACCCTACCCACTTTTGGGTCGTGTTTGGTGATGGGGTGTGACGAGGTTCAGAACCTATCCGTGGACCTGCAGTTTGAATTTTGACAAAGTCCCCAAGTAACAAAACGTACTACGGAGTTTCGGACGCCGAGCCAGGATTTTGGCCCTCAGTAACAACCTGCACTACTGGATCCGGTGGATGATCCACCTGATCAGGCGGATCATCCACCGGACGCCTCGGCAGGCCTATTGGAGGATTTTCTCCAGATGGTGTTTTTGTTACTCGGTCCGGTCGGTCATCGACCGGATTTCGAGTCGCAGCCGGCTCCCAGAGCCGCTGCGCATACCCCAACTTTGGAAGGCCATATCTCCCTCGATACTTGTCCGATTCTGGCGAAACAACTTCCACCAAATTCAGAGATTTGTCAACATTCAGGGGCAATCCTCCATTTTAGGATCCGAGCAATTGTCGAGTGGCCAGATCCGCCGGAGCGGAGTTTCCATTTTCTGGCGGCTCGTCAGCGCCTCCCGACGCCGTACTTGGGCATGCGGAGGGGCAAATTTTTCGACAAAAATAACCGTCAAATTTAGCAATGGAGGATCAACAGCACCCATTCAACTATGCTCTTAAGGGGACTCAGATGGCAATGATGACTTTTGCGGTGAATGGCACAGCACTGATAACCTGGACGACCAACCTGGTGACAGCCCCCTCTGGCTGAGTGATCCCTTCGCCTCTATTGTTGCTCTTCGGTGTTGTTCTTTCATGCCCCTTGGTCAAGTTATACTGGAGCGGAAAGGTTGGGCATGCACTGCTCCCTTGGAGTAAGTCCCCCAGACCTGATGGTACAGGTCCAAGCAAAACACCAACTGTGTAGCGATATGGATAGCATGTTGGACTGAGAAAGAATAGGTCTCGTGATCCAGCCTTGATGTGAGCAAGAAGGTTTATTCTAACCTTCTTGCACAGGGGAAAGTTCCATGATGTTTCTCCATGTATGGGGAAAATGTGCCACTTGGCGGTCAGTGGCTGCGCCAATTGGCCAGCTGGTGAGGTGGTGTGGAGTGGCCCCCTTAAGTGCCACAGCCTACACACCTTAGATGCTAGGCCTAGGACTACATGTTCTGGGCTCATTCCTCATTCTAAACATAAAATCTGGCCATAGATTCTCCTCACAGAGCTGTCCAACTAAGGAACAGTGTAAAGAAGATACTGGTTAGTCTAAGCCCCAGGAGTTAGTCTTTGACTAGTACCTCGATCAAAAGTGACCAAGTGTTAAGTGGACACAGTTGCTAGCAAGTGATCTTCTAGGAGATGCTCAGTGTGGAACATTGATCCTGAGGGCGATATGTTCTCCTCGTTGAAATGCTAGGAGCGCATGGAAAGTGCCATTGTGTCTGCCCTGTTTTCTAGTCCATTCACCTCAGGCCGGTTGATAAAGGCTTTTGGGCCCAAACAGACCAGTTGCAAGGCACGCTTTGCTAAACTCTAGTACACTCCGATGGGCACGGTGCCTCCATCGGCTCCATCAGCTCCATCAGCTCCATCTGCTTCATCAGCTCCAACGGTAGCATTTGCACTCAGCACACAGGGACCAAGGACAGGCTCCGCCCTTAGGGACACGACCCTTGGGTCCCAACTAGGTAAAGCTCTACCCTTGGAGGCAAGACCCTGGGTGTGCTGGTGTGGATTTCTTCTCTTTTTGTAGGTGAACATCGGCCGGAGGGGTAAGCAATGGACCCGCACCCTGAAACCAATAGCAGGCATCAGCTAACATGCGGTAGCAGGCATCAACTGATGCTTGCTACCGGTTTCAGCATCAGCATCAATATCAGCATCAGCATCAGCTGACGCTGATAATGATGTATCAGCCTACATCAGCTTCAGCCTACATCAGCATCAGCCTCAGCCTCCATCAACATCAGCTGATGCCTCAACATACATCAGCAACAGCTGATGCAGATGTATCAGACTACATCACCATTAGCCTACATCAACCTCATGCAATAGAGATGCGGGAAGCAAACAAGGACAGCCAAAATTGTTGACACATCTGGAGCAGTGGAGGCTGCCGTAGGGCAGTCCTCAAACACAACAGTGGATGCCGGAGGGCAGACAACAGGAGTGACTGTGAGTGCTTCTTCACTGCTGTAAGGTCTCGGACCCCTGGGACAAATCCCCATTTTTTGGAGGAAGGAATTCCCCCTCTGGAGATGGCAGTTCGAGTTGGCGATGAAAGTTTGTGACTTCATCAAGCCACTGAAGGGTGAGGAGCAGGTTCTCACGGAGGGCACACCCGAGCACAATGCATGAATGGATCGAAATGACAACGTAATTTCCTTAATCAACAATATGGCAGACAAGAAGTTTGTTCTCATACTTGCAAGGTGCACGCTCGCTTCAGATGCTTCCTCTAAGCGCAAGCACGTACACCAATCAACCTCCCTTACAAAAATATTGTTCATGGTACAGAATCTCATCAGCATACAGGTACATGAGGGAGAGTTCATCCCTGACTTCCTACAAGATTTTGAATGACTCCTCAGTGAGGCTTGCCAAATGAATTCGGACCTTGTTAAAAACATGCAGGCCATGACCCTCCTCATGGTGTTACCGGAGAGTTAGAGCCCAATGATCACCATCGTGTGCAGTTTAAAGGAGGATGACCTGACGTACACGGCAGTGTCCGAGTACCTGCAAAACAAGGCCATGCTCCATAGCGGCAGTGAGACTAACATCTCAGCCTATGCCGCATACTACAATAGCCAAGGGAGCAAAGGGTCTGCTTGTAGTGAGATTGGGGGCAGCGGAAGCGGTGGCAATGGAGGCAACAATGGCAGCAATGCTCCCAACCGCCAAGGCAACTGCGACAAAACTTGGCACTTGGCGAGAGAGTGCAGATCACCAAAGAAGGAAGACAGTAGAAGTAGTGGGAAGAAAGGCAGCAAAAGGGTGAAAAAATGCCATCAATATGATGGTTGAGAGCAATCTTGCGGCAAAAGGAGCGGTGCTGCTCAGTCCAGGAGCCTTCGGGCTTGACTCCGACATTGATAATCACTCCAACAAGGACAACACTGCATTCATCTCCATCAACCCCACTGAGTGGCGGTTCAAATGTGCAAACGGTAGCATCGTGAATGCAAAGAGCATGGGATAAGGTGGTCAGCATCAGCCTCAATGGTACGGAGAAGGATATGTGAGTGCAGGACGTATTGTACTTGCCCTCGCTTGCAGGAAACCTTATGTCCGTATTCAAAATCACAGACAACAACATAACAATGGTGATCACGGAGAAGAAGACGGTCATTGTCAAGAACGAGGACATCAAGGTCCTCTATGCCAACAAAGACCTTGAAGCACAGGTTACACAAGTCGACGGGCTCTACGTGCTACAGAAAACCATGGCAAAGAGCTCATAATGTGAACCGGGCGCGGTGTGCTAGCCTCAACCGGATGGTGTAGGCACCATCCAGCGGCAACGGTGAGGAATAGGATCAAATTGGGGGATCATGGGAATATGTGTGGCACAGTGGGAGTAAATTGCACTTGTTATCAAAATGTTAACATACAAGACTATGTGTACATGATGACACACCTCAGGGACCCGGAGTCGCCAAGCCGTGTGTGGCTCTGTACAAGCCTTGGATAAGCATTATTGCCTTAGGTCTACACAAGTCATCTTCCTATCCTTCAATTGCACCAAGAATTGCATCATTCTGTGGAGGAATGGCCAAGATATGTTCGTTTCCGTGAACCACGGCAATCTGCCACTGGCAGCACCATTAGCGGTGGTGACAGCCGCCCGAAGCGCCCTTTCTAGTAGCAACACATCATGGCGCCCTTGGCTCTCAATGATCCTTGAATCATTGAACAATTAGGCCCCAAGGCGTGCTTCGGCCTTGTTGGGTCTTCCGAGGCTCGAGCCTTGGCCCTTGTGGATGAATGCATGTCACCTACTTTCCCCTCGGCCGGTCCAACCTTTGGTTGGGCGTAACTTCCTCAATTCTTGATAGATTGACCCCATTCCTCGGTTGACCTCGCATTGTTCATATCGTAGATTACAAATCCGCAGCAGATTTCACATTCAAGGAAGCTGCAAGCTATGATCGTTGCCGCTGGCACTGTCCGGCTTACACTACCCGCCCCCCCTAGGAGCAAGCCGTCCTAGTTCGCTCTTGGTACTCCCG
The DNA here is from genome assembly GCA_023375785.1 of Penium margaritaceum. NCBI lineage: Eukaryota > Viridiplantae > Streptophyta > Zygnematophyceae > Desmidiales > Peniaceae > Penium > Penium margaritaceum. The sequence goes on from SZWC01003550.1 coordinate 106,449, forward strand.
GAGGATGTCATTCACCCTGCCAACATTGAAGTTGCGGGCAGGATCCCATAAGTTGTGGGCCGCATCATAACTCTTCCACTTGACCAGGTACTCACATATGCGGCCACGACGACGCTGGTCAAGGATGGTCTCCACCTCACTCTCTTGCTCACCCTCGATCACCACAGGATGGGGAGGCTCAGAACTGCGGCCAGGGAAGTGTGCAGCCGGATCATGGTAGAGCTTGAGCTTGGATATGTAGAATACGTTGTAGACTGGCATGGAAGGCAGAAGGACCAACTGCGCCACCACGGGTGTCCGCATTTTGAGCACCTCAAATAGACCAAGCCACCGAGGTTTCAACTTGTCCTATCGGGCCCCGCGAAGTTTGACGTGTACACTATTGAGAAGCACACAATCACCGACCTTGAGCATTTCATGTGCACGTCAGCGATGCACTCGCACTTTCTGCTGCTCTTACACCTTTTCCAATGTGTACTGCGATGCCGTCCAAATCTGCTTGAAGTCATGTGCGGTAGACTCCACTACAGGTTGCTTGCGAGATGCAAACTGAGAGGCGTGGCGGGCACCGTCCCGTTCACTGCCTCAAATGGCGCCTTGACAGTGGAGGCAGATGTGGCGGAGTTGTATGCAAGTTCAGCAACCGGCAACCGTTGGTCCCATGCCCTCTTTTCCAGATCATCCACTGTGTGGAGGAGCTACTCTAGTGTCTAGTTCATCTGCTCCATTTGTCAGTGGGGATGAAAAATAATCGATAGCTGCACCGTGCTGCCGTACCCCTCCATGAGTTCTCACCAGAACTTGCTCATGAAACGCGGGTCACGGTCGCTCACATTGGACCGCGACACCCCATGGAGGCGTACCATGTGCTCGAGGAACAACCGAGTCGTGCCTTCCACGCTTATGGTATCACGCATCCTAATGAGGTGTGACGTCTTGCTGAAGCAATCTACCACCACCATCACCGCATTGTGACCTGTTGTTATCTTGGGCAAGCCAGTGATAAAGTCCATGGAGATGTCTTCCCACGGCTGCTTTTGGATGGGAAAGGGTTGGAGGAGACCCGGGGTCTTCGTCCTCTGCGTCTTGTGCCGTTGGCACACGTCACACTTTTGACAGAATTCAGCCACCTCCAACAACATGGTGGGCCACTAAAAGAAGCGAGCCACCGTTTTCAATGTCTTGTCGGTGGAGAACTGGCCACTTGGGCCATTGTCATGGCATTCTTCCAAATCAGCTGCCAAAGCATTGGAACCGCGGGAACCACCACCTGCTACATGTCGCGCCGTCACCAAAGTACCTCAAAGAAAAATCTCCAAGCTTCATGTTCCCCATGCACCTTGTATCCCTCCGTGAAGAGCTTCACAAGGAAGGCATCCTCTTGGATGGTGAGAGACGTGACCTGCATCATTAGGTCTGGTTACCCTGAGATTGCATCAGCTGGGTTGATGTGACCCAGCCAGTACACGATCTTGTAGTCGAAGTGCCACTCGAGGTACTCCACCCAATGCGCTTACCGCTAGCTCAGGTTTGGTTGCATCTTGAAGTACCTCAACGCGTGGTGGTCGTTGTAGACCATGCATTCTTGCGCCTTGAGGTAGGACCGCCAGTTCTTTAAGGCTACGACCACGGCAAGCATGTCCTTGTTATGGGTGGCATGTTTTAGCTCCATCCCACGCAACTTGCGTGAGTAGTAGCCGACCGGCTGCAACCCATTGCCAAAGCTGTGCAAAAGGATACCACAAATGGTCAGGTCCGATGCATTTGTTGCCATTTCAAACTTTTGGTCATTGTCGGCCAAGTACAAGGCCGGCGCGGAGATTGGAGCCCTTTTGAGATTGTCAAAGGCTTCTTGTTTGCTAATTTCCCAACTCCACTCGCAATCCTTGCGAGTGAGATTGGAGAGTGGCACTGACACTCTCGCATAGCGAAGGATAAACCTATAGTAGTAGTTGCAATAAACCAAGGAACACTTGCACATCGTGCACACTATTCAACTTTGGCCACTCTTGCATGGCCAACACCTTGCGCGGGTCCATGGCAATCTGTCCATTGCCAACTATGTGTCCAAGGAACTCAAATTTTCCCACCGCAAACTCACACTTGGTTAGCTTTGCAAAAAACCTTCTCCTTCCGCAAAATCTCAAGGACCTTCGTCACATGCTCCTCATGCTCCTTCGCCATTCTTCTCTACACCAGGATGTTGTCGAGGTACACCACCACGAATTCATCCAAGTACGGCCTGAAGATGTTGTTTATTGCCGCAATGAAGGTGACCGACGCATTGGTCAACCCGAAAGGCGTCACAAGCAACTCGTACTGACCATAGCGGGTGCGGAAGGCTGTCTTTTCCATATCATCTGCTGCGATGCGGATCTGGTAGTAGCCGGAACAAAGGTTGATCTTTGTGAAGAAGCGAGCCGCATGGAATTTATCGAAGAGTTCCTCGGCTTATGGAAGTGGGTACCGGTTCTTGATGGTCAACTCGTTCAACACCTGGTAGTCCAGGCACATGCGTATCTCCCCTGTCTTTTCTTCACAAACAGGACAAGTACAGCGTAAGGAGATGAGGATGGGTGCATGAAGCCCTCCTCCTTCATCTCGGTCAGATGCTTCTTGAGCTCCTACAGCTGTGTGTTACTCATGTTGTACGTGGACAAACAGGTGGGTGCCCTCCAGGTTTGATGTCGATGCGATGGTCCACGTCCCGCTTCGGTGGCAGACCCGCTGGGACGGTGTTGGGGAACACGTCCTTGAACACTGTACACACCTTCCAAAGCCCCTGAGGCATCGCATCATGCTTGCCTTGGGCCCCTTGTTGCTCACAAGTCGGCCCTTGTGCCACAACAGGCACCACGTCCTCTGGTTTTTTGAAATCTTCCTCCACGTCTCACATGAACGCCAAAAACATCTCTTTTTTTAATCACCCGCTTGAGTTGCACCAAGTTCACCGTCAATGGCACTGATTCCTCCTTGCGAGGTGCCCACTGCTACGACACTTTCTCCTCACAATTCTCCTCCTGCGTGACCTCTTCCTCGGGCCACAGAGGCAAGGGATACTCCTTGTCTCTGAGCTTGACTGAGATGGTGTGCGCCTCCAAATTGATGGCGGGGTTGTACTTGTGGAGGAAGTCACAACCGATGATCACATTGTAATCCTTCATTGGGCACACACAGTATACTGTTGTTATGCAAAGCTTCCCTAGGAAAATGGAGAGGGGAAGGGCAAGGTACCCCACTTCAATCGTTTTGTCCACTTGGTTAGCGGTCCGCTTCTTGCTCGTGAGCGCAAGGCCCCACTTCTGAGCACAGTCCATGATCATAAAACTGTGACTCGCACCATAATCCAGCAGACTCCCCACCTTCCCCTTGACGCCTTTCACTCGTGCCTCCAAGAGAAGTGTGGGTTGCTTCTCATACCCCACGTCCCATGCCTTGACCTTCGAAACCCCTTCAATTGCCGCAAGACTTTCGGGTGGGCGGTCAACTGGCAGTTTGGACTGAGAGGATCGAGGAGTAATGCCATCCACTCTCGGCTCTCCTCAATCCCTGAATCCTTTGTTGCATTCTCTGCTTCCTTCGTAGTTTGCTTCCCTTTCCCTTGTCCCTTACCCTTGCCATCCCCCTGCTTTGGACTCCGAAAATCGCACGCAAAGTGGCTAGGCTTGTCACAGTTGTAGCATTTGCGCTGTTCCAATTATCCAATCTCCATGTGCATGTCGCTGCTCTTTGCCCGCTTGCCATAACCACTTCCAAAAGAATTGTGGCTGTTGGCATGAGCCTGTTTCACACACGAGTCATACCGTTCTACTGCTGCGATCATCTCTCGCAAGTCATCATTGAGGTCGTGCATCACCGTCACAACGCGGGCATTATTCTTGATGCCGTTCTTGTAGGGAAAGCACAGTTCATGGGAGCCAAAACCAAAGTTGGTGACAATCTAACAAAACCTACGGGTGTAGTCGGTGACGCCGGCAATTTGGTGAAGCTGACGCAGCTTGGCACACGTGTTGTTCCTTAGGTCACCCACGGTGAAGCGCTTCATAAAAAACTCCGTGAACTCCTTCAACAAAGTTGGCCAATTTGGGGTAGGTGCTGCAGGATGGAGCCAATGGCGTTGAGAGTCTAGTCGCAGCTACAATGCCGGCGACCATTGTTGCTCCACTTCCATGTAGAGCCGACCGCATCACATCGGACCACCAATCTAACGATGCCCTCTCTACAACGTCACGGCACAATCGCAACGCGCCTAGTACCATGAGGCATCCATGCCAATGACCGTGAAGTACAACTCTAGTCCGAGTATACAATCGCGTGGAGCTGGCCCATCCTTCCGCAATGAGTCGAATGGCCCCGGCTTGGGCAGGCTCGGGACGCCCACCGCAGGTCCGTTTGCGGTGGCAACTGCCACTAGTGTTTTCACGGGACGCTTTGTGAGCTCTTGATTGACGTACGCATTTTGCACATCCAACAGGTCCATCTTGGCTTGTGTCAATGCACCAGATAGCAACGGTTAAAAAAACAGGTCCCAACATGGGAAGTTGCCAACCGCTCTTGATATTTCATCCAAGATAACATATCACCCTCGATCGAGGGATCCACACTTTAGGTTCATTCGGTTTGTAACCTCACAAAGTCTGCATGAAGGTCTTTAGTGTCTACCCTTGGTTGGACACTCTGTGAGGAGTCTCATGTTGGAGAGATGCTCCACACCATGGCAAGAGTGACTGCATAAAGGAACACCAAAAAGACAAGCCTTAGTGACTTAGTGGTTGATGGTGTCCACCTCTAAAGGCAGGGGCCCAGGTTCAAGTCCCACAAGATCAACTTCTGCCCTGCCTCAAAGCAGGTGAAAAATAGGTGACAGGAAGCTAGCTCAACCTCTAGAGTTCCTCCTTAAGTTTCAAGAAGGCTAGGGTAAGGTCCAAGAAGGTGGCACACCTCCTAGAAAGGGTGACTTCTCCTACAAGGCATCTAAAGGTGTCTTGGTCTTCTGGACACCTTCCCTTCTACTAGAAGCAAGCTAAGGGATCTAGGATGGGGTACAAGCTTCTAGAGGAAGGAAGGGATGCCTTCCTAGGTGGGAGAAAGGACAGCCTGCCAAGGGCCACTCTATAAGTCATAGGATCTGCTAGGAAGCTTCATATCTTTCATGCTTTGGTTTTCTAAAGAGCTTAGATCAATGGCTATAAAATGTCACCCCTTGTGAGCCTTGATTAAGATCCAATTTCTAGTCAATTGAGGCCAAAACTATTGCCACACTCTCTGACCAGTTTTTTGCCATCCTGGAACCAGTTGCCTCCACAGTTTCAGTCTCTCCAAAATCAGTTGGTGGTGTGAACCAGCCACTGCCAGGGATCTTCTAGGGTGCACACTCACCCTTAGGCCAACAAAGGGTTATGGGCCCACGCCTTTAAGAGGTCCCAAGCCAACTTGTGTTCACGCTTGTTAGATCAAGACATGGCCGCCAACGAGCAAGAGAGCAGCCGCACTATTTTTAAGTTTGATGGGACAGGTTTTCCTTGTGGAGGTGGCACTTTGAAATCTTCCTCGACAACAAGGGACTGCTTGAGCTCGTGAAGGGTGATGAGACTGCTCCACTGGAGACTGCAATGGCTGAGGTGAAGGAGACATAAAAGAAGCGCAACAAAAAGGTGTTGGCGCTCATTGTGTCCGTGTTATGCCCACCACAACTTGGGCACATCCAAGGATGCACCCTGGCCGCAGACGAATGGTAAAAAATGTACTCCATCTACCAGTCAAGCAACCTCGCCAATCAGCTCTTCATCTTTAAACGGCTCGTCACCCTTCGAGCCAACGGAGGTGAAAACATCATGGAAATCATGCAGCAGATTGAGTCGCTCGCAGCGGAGTGCATGGCCACTGGTTGGGAGGTCGACTCTCAGCTGCAAGCTATGATCCTCCTTCTGGCTTTGCCGGTCAATTGGAGTCTCATGATTACAATCCTTGGTGGCTGGCCTTCTGATGAGCTGAAGTACCTGAAGGTTACTGAGTACGTGCGTAACGAGTGGATACGACAAGGCGGTCGAGAGAGTGCAGCGGTATCAAGTTCTGCTTACACAGTTCATCCTCACAGTGCAAGCCGAGGCAACAAGTGAAAGGGTGCGTAACAGGGTACCAAGAAGGGTGACAAGAAAGGGGGAGTGCTTCAATTGCGGCGAGGAGGGCCACTATGTGCAAAACTGCCCCAAGAAGAAGCCAAACCGGTTGCAGCGGGACGGGAAGAAAGATCAGCAGGTCCTTATGGCGTACAAGGCCACCAACTTGAAGGGTCCGGAAGTTGCCGTCATTGACTCCGGATCAGGCCGCCACACGCAATGCAACAGGGCGGCATTTGTCACCTACGGCGTCTTGGAGGGACGTATGACGGTGGAAAATGGCAAAATAGAGGTGGCCGCCGGTGAGGGTAACGTCCGCATTGAGTCAATTGTGGGTGGAAAACCTGTTATGAGCACGATCCACGACGTGCTCCACATGCCCAACTTTGGGGCAAACCTGCTCTCTTTCAGCCGCCTTACCGACAAGGGACTTGAGGTGCTCTTCACAAAAAAGAAGGCCGTCATCCGCAAGGGAGGTAAAGGCAAGGTGATTGCACGTGCTAAGAAGGAAGACGACTTGTACCTACTACGCGCAAAGATCCTTGGCAGCCGGGCGAGGTCCAACGCCGCCAATCTCGCAACGAAGGATGAAGGAGACCTAAATCTCTCACACCACCGACTTTGCCATGTTTCTCCATCAACGGTCAAGGAGATGGCAAAGAGAGAGGTGGTGCAAGGTCTCCAAATAAGTAGCCTTGATGGAACCAAGGAGACCGTGTGTGAGCCATGCGTCATCGGCAAATCAACGCGGCAGCCATTTGTGGCAAAGGGGACACGTGCATCAACAAAGTTGGTAGTGGTACACACAGATGTGTGTAGACCACTTGAGAGCTCTATCTGTAGAGCTCGCTACTTCCTCACCTTTATCAATGACCACAGCCGCAAAGTCTACATCTACCTCATGAAGTGGAAGAGCGAAGTCCTTGCATGCATACAAGAGTTTGTGACAGATGTGGAGCGGCAGACAGAGTCGAAGGTGAAGGCATCCTGGAGCAACAACGTTGGTGAATATGCGGCCTGCCTTGGGTGGATGAAGAGCAAGGGGATTGAGTGGCAGAAAACAGCTCTATACTCCTCGCAGTAGAATGGCGTCGCACAGAGAGAGAGAGAGAGAGAAAGAGAGAGAGAGAGAGAGAGAGAGAGAGAGAGAGAGAGAGAGAGAGAGAGAGAGAGAGAGAGAGAGAGAGAGAGAGAGAGAGAGAGACNGCAGACAGAGTCGAAGGTGAAGGCATCCTGGAGCAACAACGTTGGTGAATATGCGGCCTGCCTTGGGTGGATGAAGAGCAAGGGGATTGAGTGGCAGAAAACAGCTCTATACTCCTCGCAGTAGAATGGCGTCGCACAGAGAGAGAGAGAGAGAGAGAGAGAGAGAGAGAGAGAGAGAGAGAGAGAGAGAGAGAGAGAGAGAGAGAGAGAGAGAGAGAGAGAGAGAGAGAGAG